>JAMZAV010010487.1:0-20286 GCA_024449915.1 Sweltsa coloradensis
CTGAACAGTTTTACTCTGTGCCAATGAAATTGTTATTTCGAACATAAATAACCATCCTGTCACTCAAAAAGTCGTATCGCCAGAGTGCGCCACTTGCTGGGGCTGAAAAGGCCTAAAATAGCGGCAAAACATGCATTCGTAGTTCAGTAGTTTAGCGGTAACTACTCACACGATTTTGGTAATTTTTTTTTTTATTTTGAAGATAAATGTTGAAATTAGGACTTGTGTGATGTACATTTTCCATAAAAAGTTTTGTAATTTTTTTATAAAGCTCTAAAGTGAAGGTAAATTTTCAAAATATTGTCCAAGTTCGCAATTTTTTATAAGCCCATTTTATATACAATTTCGAAAATCGACATCACACAAGTTCTTGTAAATTTTATCGTGAAAAGATTAAAAAAAAAATTATGCCGATATGACAATTGTGGGCCGAGTTCCAACTGAAATGCGGGGACACTGCATCGCGCCGATATTATAGCTACTCCTGTGCAGCCTTAACGGTTATAATCTAAAAAAAAATTGTAAAACCCTTCCTAAGATTGTTAGTAGTACGTACGTACAGTGATGACCAGGGGTTGAAATTAAGTTTTTTTGCCCCTATGGCAACAATAGTCCTCTAGCCCGAAAGCATTTTTACAAGCCCGCAATCAAATAGGTTATATTGATTATTGATGTAAAACGATACACACACATACGTGAATGTTTTAAGTCACAATATTTGTTGGGTTTGACGTGTGTGTATGGGGGACTAGTGAGTGACCGGAAACGAATTTTCACCTTAATATTAATAAGATTAGGCCCTAGCCTAAATTAAGCAATTTTTATTTTGTTTACATATTTAGAACGATTTTCCATACTAGGTAGCGCACTACTACTAGAAACTCGTTAGGTTATCGTTGTGAAATATTAAGATTTTTTGAACGCCAATTGGGAACTCTGGAAAAAGTACTCGCCTGTCGGGCTAGTGAAATGAGATTTTTACTAGCCCGAGCAAAGTTTCACTAGCCCGAGCAAAGTTTCACCAGCCTCGGGCGAGCAATAATTTCGACCCCTGGTGATGACCTAAGGTGAACCAGTTGTAAGTTATAAGTACCAGCATGAAGGATAGTAGGTAAGTACTAAGTAGGGGCCTGGTAGTAGGGAGTAGTAATATAAAGTAGGCAAATGCTAAAGTCCCGTCGCGTTGTTACGGAACCCCAAGCAAAACCTGTGTAACCCACAACATTGGTTCAAAAATGACAAAGTTCTAGAAGTAGCCCTTACAACAATGTTTGAAGTTGTTTGTTACTTTTATTTGAATGGCATTTTACAAGTGGCTGGGTTGAATTTTTACAGAATGTTTGATAAAGGTATCTTCAATTTGTTTGATCTCTTCCTCATCACCTTTGGTTTACGATTTTCAGTCCCTCTGAGAACAATTCCCACTGTTGGTCTAGTGCTCCCGTCTCCTAATGAAGGAATTAGTTGCATCCTTTTTGTGGGACACACCCGGAATATGTTGCGCAAGTAGGTGCACAAGCAGGTGGGCTGGTAGGTGGGCAAGTAGGTGCACTAGTGGGTGGGCAAGTAGGCTCTTGAGGTGGGCAAGCAGGTCTGCAAGAAGGTGAACGGGGAAGTGGGCAAGCAGGTCTGCCGCAAGAAGGTCTGCTGCAAGAAGGTGAACGAGTAGGTGGGCAAGCAGGAACACAAACACATGGACTGATAGTACTCGAATTGACTGTCATGCATTTCGGTGCTGCACATTGCAATAGATCTCTCTTGCCATCCAGATCTTGCTGATCATTTTTCGCTTGGATTAGATCATCCCTCATCTTCTGGACTTCAAGCTCGATGATGGCCAGTTGGCTCTGAAGACACACGGCATTCAGTGGGTATTTTCCGAAGTCTGGTTTTTTTGGTGGACACCTTGAGGGACATAAAGCCCTTTCTGTGTTTGCTTGTGGTACGCACTCTGGTACGCATAGGGCCGTTTCCACACTTCCACCTGGACATTGCCATTGCTGTTGATTGATTTGCGCCAACTGGGCATTCAAGCAGGAATTTTGATTCACAGCATTTCTCATCTCGGATTGTAGGGCACACATTTTACTTTTCATCAAATTGATCGTATTTTCCTTTGTGCGCAGTTGCTCTTGTGCACAGCAGCATTTGACCATTGCCCTGCCTGTGGTCGATGTATCATTGGTCGCTGTTGTCTTTTTGGTGTTTTGCTGGACATTGTTGTTTAGGTTTTGGCTTTGGTTTATCACCTGTCTCACAAATTAAAATCCTGGGAACTTGATTTGCATAACCACAAACCACAAAGCTGGGGTAGATTATCTTCTGGTATAGCATAGAAGTCGTCTTCACGTACCTGTATCTGTTTTACTTCAAACTGGCCTGTCCCTGTAGATACAGCGGAGGTGGGTTTTCCCGAGATATCAACTCCGGTTTTGTCTCCCTCGCCTTCCGGAGTGATCTTCTCTTTCCCAGGAACCTCCCCTTCCCCAGGAACCACGCCTTCCGGACCCGCTTGCGCAGGGGGTTTCGCCACGGATGGAAGCTGTTCTAAACTGGTACCACTCACCCCAACTAATTGTTGCATCTTACGTGTGATTTCTTCAAACTCGCTTAGTTTTTGTAGCAACTCCTGTTGTTTCTTTTCCAATAATGGGTATCTGACTCTGTCATATGTGGCTTCTCTTGATATTTTTCTATAGACCTCCTCATTTCTGCCATCAACGTCATGGTGTTGCGTGCTTGCTCATCAGCTGACCTCAGCTGGTCAAGGACAGTTGCGCTGTCTAGTGGAAGATGACTAACTATGGATTCACGCTGGACATTGGGTGATTCCCCTCACCTTTCGCCGGACTTGGTAGGGCATCGCCTTCTGGCTCTGGTGCTGGCATGTGAGATTGTACTTGCACTTCCTCCTGATCTTCAGAACTCGCTGGCGGTTTTGCCTCGCCTTCTGGTTCCTCCATTATAGTTTCAGGTTTTTCTTCTGTGACTGGGGGTTCCTCTCCTCCTTGTACTTCTTCTTCTGGTGGTGGATCTTCCATTGTGTTGGCTTTTGTAAAACTTGGCTTGGCTGATGGTTTTGAAAAGATCTAAATTCCTGTTAGCCTATAAACCCCTAGTTTTGAAGTTGCCTTTGGCACATTGGCACCAGTACTGTGTTATTTTTTTGTTGTGGTTTTTAAACATGATTGTTTTTATTTCACATTTTAAATTTAGTTTTAATATGAGATGGTGAATCCAAAGTTGTTGAAAGGTTTGTGTGATTGTTAGCTTAGATCAATAAGAAAAACAAAACAATTACTCTGTTACCACTGCCATGTGAATTTGTTTGGCTGTTATAAAACACCAAATACACACATGCAGTGCTCAAGGTCTGTTTATTTAGAATGAAGGTAATCGTGAGTAGATCAATCATTATGAAGTATTTACTTGATTCATTTATATTTAATTTGTTTGAGCGAATATTAAATTATATTATTTATATTATAGGTAGAAGTCTGTAAGTGTTTTTATTTTGTTGGGAATTTGGTTTTACTGAACTGTATTTTATAACACCTTTTGACGATTGAACAATACTGCACACCATATTAAAAAAATACGCTGTAATTTAACAATACGTAATTATAATTTTTAGTACTTTTAGTCGCTCAGATCATGATTATTGTGGATTTCGGTGTTATGTTATTTTCACATACCTATTTCGGTGTTTGGCAGTAAATAAATTTTGGCATATTCTGGTTTAGATTTGATCAATTCATGCTCATTTTGTGAAATAAAATTATTTACATATATTTTAGTTTTCGTTTATTGTCGATCGCAAATTACACATACCTCTAATTGAGGGGTTCAAAAGCAAAGTAGACTAACCCATATTTTTTAAATATTGTGTTGGGTGCATTTCTGTGTAGCTAATATTCATAATATTAATTGGTAAAATTGACCAACTCTCATTGCCCCCTTTAACAGGGCCCGGGGTAGAATTGGCCCAGAGCTCGGCTCTGCTAATCGTACAAGGTGATTCAAGAGATAAAGTCCACCTCACAACCATCAGCTAGTATGAAGGGTGGTATTTTTCTCCCCGAAAGTAGAGGCGAGCTGTGGCAATCGTCGTCGGGGACCTTGCCCCCTTCCCTTGACGACCCCTCGACGACGATGACAACATTGACACCACGAACGATTACGAAGACAATGACGACCGCGACGTGAGAACCCCTTCCCTCCCCTTACCCGTGGCTGGTTCTGGCTAGCATGTGCATTATGACCTAACGATTGATGCGTCCTTAATCCAAATAAACCATAATTAAAACAGTTGGACCAACCTTAAATCATGACAAAGTTTCAGAGGCAAAGTGGACCAAACTACCAAGTTACACAATCAGTGTTTGTTTCTGCTGCATCTTCATATGAGTTTGTAATTGTCAAGAGAAAAGAGGCCTGCTGGTCACTTCAAACGCCTTTTCCCCTGTGAACCCATTACAGGGACTGAAGTTCTCAACATTACCAGGACCCTAAGGAACACTCTCTCTGCGGGTTTGTGGATGAAATTCCGAACCGCGTTATCCGTAGATGTTCCAGACCGGTTGCGGATGTTCTTGCAACAATCTTTAACACATCGCTACAACTCGGGGTCTTCCCAAAGGCGATGAAGAACAGCCTTGTGGTCCCGATACACAAGAGGGCTGTAAATCAGTGATTGGCAATTATCGCCCTATTGCCTTGGTTACAGCCTTGTCCAAAGTTTTAGAAAAGCTTGTGAAAGCTAGGATCATACAGTATTTAGAATCTAACTTGCTCTTTACTAACAGTCAACACGGTTTCCGTCAGGGCCGATCACAAACCTCAGCCTTATGTGGAGTAATAGAAAAACAAAAGCGAAACCATCGACGCTGGGGACTCTGCACTGGCCGTATTCCCTGTGACATGTCAAAAGCCTTTGACTGCGTGGAACCACAATAGGCTTGTTGGTAAGTTTGGAGCATTGGGCTTTCCAGACTATATTGTAAAATGGGTTGCGTCCTACCTGGAGGGTAGAGAACAGTCGGTACAAGTCAGAGATTCGGATGACGGAAGGACCAAATTGGTTAGATCATCTTGGATGAAGACCACTACCGGGGTACCACAAGGCACTGTACTTGGGCCAACATTCTTCCTTGTTTATGTGAATGATCTACAACCGTGTACTCCGAGGTGTGAAGTCTATATGTACGCAGATGACTTTACTTACGTTTGCTGGGGGAAATACATCACTGGAAGTCATCAAACCCGCGCAAAAAGAACTGGACCAGGAAGCTGCATGGCTTTACGAAAATCAGCTTGCGATGAATGCAGAGAAGACTACAACTGCACTCTTTGGGTCTCAACCCAGTAATGCCAGTAATGTCAGCAAGCTGAATCTACACTTCGAGGGGCACTTGTTGCCCGAGGCTGAAACTGTAGCTTCCCTTGGACTTACCATAGCCTCAACACTTAAGTGGGACTCGCAAGCTGACAACCTTATTAAGAAGCTAAGTAAAGCCTGCTTTGCTATTAGAATTATCAGACAGCGTATTGGCCTTAGTTCTGCTAAGATTGTTTATTCTGCATATTTTGAGTCTCTTTTACGTTACGGTATTATACTATGGGGCTCCTCTAGCAAAAGAGTTTTCACCAGTATCTTCTTGATACAGAAGCGAGCGGTGCGTACTCTAGTGGGTGTTGGTAAACGGCATTCGTGCAGATACTATTTCCCGAGCTCGGCTTACTAACCCTTGCTGGTCTTTACATTTACGAATCAGTTATACATGTTCGCAAAGATTTAGCTAACTTTAAAAAGAATTCTGACTTTCATGGGTATGATACTAGGCATCGGGGTGACCTGCATCTTGAATCAGTAAGAACTACTACAGCTGGTCTCAGGAACCCCAGAAGTTGTGGAAGGCGGCTCTACACCAACCTGCCCATGGAGTTGAAAACAATTAATACCAGTGACGACTGCTTTAAAAGCAAATTAAAAGCATTTCTTATTGATAAGGCATTTTATTCAATTGATGAGTTCTGTAGTTAAATCTGGAGTTACCACAATGTTTTATTATTCATTATTTTAGCAACATAATCAATGTGTATTTTGTAGATCATATGTTTGACAATGTATAATATCCATGAATGTACATTTATGTTTTTCTCTAGGGATCTATGTACAATAAACAGCAATCAATCAATCAATCAAGAGATAGACCAATCACTTTATTAGAAGCTTTTGGTGGTCAGGGGTAGGGTGTTTAAGGCTGAAGTTATGAATTTTTATTAAATTTCAAAATGTGATAATAATAATACTGCATGCTAATAGACTGCATCCCAATACTAACTTCTTCCAACTTGAACTCAAATTATCTCGGGAAGAGAAATGTGTGGGTTGCTGCTTCTGAAACCCACAGTTATAGGCCTAGTTAACTAATTCTATGTATGTACATACCATACAGTAGAATCCTCAAGGTACATTTTGCCATTTAAAAAGGTTGAATAGTATGATATGGAATAATCTGTGACGTCATAGCCAACAATGAATTGAGACTTGTAATGACACACACATTTTGAAAGTTGGCCTGCTATGAGAGCTAGTATATTGAGAGTGATAGTAATAAGCTAATGTTTATGTTGAAATTTGAGCGGAATCTGAGTTACACGAGTCCGATCATTAGACGATCGATCGAGTCTACCAACAAAACTCAAATGAGACTCGATCTTGTGTGACTATGTTTTCTTTTTGTTGCAGAAAATATGCGTTCTGTGCGTGTCAATGGATCGTACTTCTGCCGACGAAAAAGAACGGGCCTTGGAAGTTCTCCATATCATCGTCGGCTCTGGACATTGGGATCATGACCTTCGGCTGACAGAGCTTGTGCAAAAGCTGCTTATGCAGGTTTCAGGCAGAACTAAGGCGACTAGCAAAGGTACCTTTCAACAATTTGTAGGTCTTTGATTGGTGTGTGCATTTTAAATATGTTTCAAACTGTTTTATTAAATAATTATTGTTTTATCTCTTACTTGTTCCATGCAATGTACTTTGTTTCATCATAGGTGGGCTACATCTACCAGGTTACAAGCTTCTTTGATCTTTGATATTTTCAGGGAACCTTCAAAATCTGTTAACATTGACCTGTAGTATTTTTGAGCAAAACTGAACTAATACTAATACTTCTAATGAAATTCTATTATTTTTGAGCAAAACTGAATAACTTTACTTACTTCTAATGAAATTCACACCTTTAAGCATGGATTTCTTTTTTACATCCTTAGAATTTTGTTATCACTAGGAAGCTTCGCAAACGCTTTTTCAGGCACGTTGTGGGATGAGCGTATGTTTTTTTAAACAAAAAAAGTGTAAAATTGCAATTTTCATGAGAAATTATTTTTCGATTGCGCTCAAATTTTACACAAATATATAAATTCTAAAATTAAGGTTCTGGAAAAATCATTACAATGGATAAAGCATGTAGGTATTATAAGTCGAAGAATGTTTTAAAAATTAAAAAAAATCGTAAAATTGCGATTTTCATAAGAAATAATTTTTCGATTGCGCTCAAAAACGTGGCAGTTCTAAGTTCAGAGATTTCGAAGGCCTCCTTAAAATTTCATCGCAATTGGAGTATCGGTTTAGCCGGAATCGTGTGGACAAACACACAAAAATACAAAAAAAAAAGAAAAAAAAAAAAAAAACATTCCGGATTATTTTCTCCAGTGTAGTGAAATGGAATCTTCGCTTCGCTCGCTACGCTCGCTATGCTCATCCAATCATCATTATCCATTGCTGTTTCCTGCTTGTGGCAGGATCAGCTTGGGTTTTACAAACAAATTTTTCCACTTCTTTCTATCGTCCCACAATCGTTAGTTAGTTAAAATATCTTTCACTAAAACACTTGTTTGAAATTCGTATTTTTCCCCCTTTGTTGGTTGGTCCGTATATCTACAGAGATTTAACACAACTTGTTGACCATTTACATTTTACAAAATGTTACAAAATTAAAAAGCATAGGAAATGAATGATGTATCAATGCACCAAATACTGCTCAACCATCAATACCACTGTAAAATCCAATCCCGTCCCGAAGCGGCCTGGTAGTAGATAAGGGGTATAGGCCTCTCTATGAAAGTTTAACACCATAAATGGTTTCTGGATTACATTTTTATTTTGTTTCTCTTAAAGTTTTGGAGAAGGAATACCACTTGCTTGGCCTGATCGCTCATCATTATCCGGAGTGTGTTGTGGAAAATTCCGATAAACTGCTCAAACAGTTCTTATATGCACTCGAAGAACAGGTACAGTAGTCCTACATGTAACAAATTACAATTCTAAAATGGATAACTACATGACAGTGTGGCCTGCCGTCATAGTAGTCGGTAGTACAAGTACCTTTAGGCTGTATAGTATAGGCTACTTTATTATAATATAAACATGAACAATAGTTTGTAACCTTTCCTATTCAATCTTAGATAGGTAGAATTATGCAGCCCCAAGCGACACGTACTAAGTAAAGCCCAAACTCTTTAGAACCACAACTCCACATTGAATTTAGAGTAATAAACTAATAATACACGCACAATTTATCAATTTCTCATAATGAGAAGCAATGATGCAAACAGTGCACTGGTTTTCTGGTTCTGTTGATGAATTAAGACAATTATCAGCTTGTTCCAAAATTTGGTTTTTACTTGTTATACCTACCATAGCCAAAATCCACCTTAAGCTTGGTGCACATATTTTCCTAAGGTTTAAGGTTTATGGTTTAACGAAATTCAAACATGAGCAAAGCATTATCACGTTCATATGATTTCCTAAGGCTTAAAGTTTAGAGTCTTTAACAAGATAAAAATATTTCATCTCGCTAGCTCTTGGACACTAAACACTAAAGTAAACCCAGCCAATGGGAAGCGACTAGTGAGCTCTCATAAATCCGGCCAATGGTAGCGCGCGTACTAGAAACGTCAAAGAAAAACATTTCCTAGACCATAAACCATAAACCTTAAACCTTTGGAAATTATGTGCACCAGGCTTTAACAGTTAACAGTTGTACAATGATATGAAAGGTAGCAGCACCTTCAAAGCTTTTGTATAGAAATAAATTCATTTTTATCGTCGAGTCTTCAGACAGATTGTTGGGTTCACCGTCGGCTTTAATTGATATATCCCAGTCGTTGTGCCGCCCTGAAACAGATTAGCAATCCACTTGTTAATTGTGTTTAGCGCGCCATGGCACATTTTGCCCACCAGTGGTCACCTTAGGTCACCTAAGGTCACCGTAACAGACCGTCATGGTCATGGTGGTGACGTCATCTGAAGCTCTCTTATGTAGATGTATTTTTTTGTGCATTACAATTTTGTTGTGAAATATCTAGATAAAAAATAAAATAAAAATGGCATAAAGCCCACAAATAAAACAACTTTCCACTGCGTACATATTATTTACTATTTAGTATTGATTTTCCTTGCTAGACATGCAGAGCCAGTAAGGTCGAGTTCTCGATCATCACCGGATGTCTCAATGGGCTGACCGAGTTCCTGCACCGCTTTGCTCAGAGTGAAGCCGAGGACGACAACAACTACTGCACACAGATCCACACGGTGATCAAGAAACTAGCGGACGTGGGATCCCTCCAGCCGAGGAGGGTGGCCAACCGAGGTGACGTCCCATACAGAAACTATAGATATGAAATATGATTGAAAGCTAGGAATGACTTTGGGATCTAAGTTCGACTCAAATGTTTTAAGCACCTAACATAAGAATGAATGGATGTGACATTAAGGCTATTCGACCGCATTTTTCTATTTTCCAAAATATGCTACCAAGTCAAAATATAGTGAATGGCTTTGAAACCTGGCTATTTTAGAAAAGCAAAACTATTTTTTCCAAATTTTTCTGATCCGGTACACGGCCAATAAGGCCACCTCATAATAATTTCAAACTTCAATTCTCCAGGGCACACCATTCAACGTAGGGTGTTGTGTTTTTGTGACATTAATTTTCAACTGGTTTTCTATAGGCTGACTGAGAGATTTTTTTTTTTTTAACAATTGTCGATCCTGCAAATTTTTTCGATTGGCGGTACAAATCGGTACAAAATATCGCTAAACGAAAAATTTTGCAGGAAAGACAATTGTTAAAAAAATCTGTTTTCTCTCAGTCAGCCTATAGAAAACCAGTTGAAAATAAATGTCACAAAAGCACAACACCCTACGTTGAATGGTGTGCCCTGGCGAATTGAAGTTTGAAATTATTTTGAGGTGGCGATTTTCAGTATTGTGTCAGTTCTTTTTTAAAATAAACTTTTTAAAAGTTCAGTTCACAGCTCAAATAAAGAACTTTTAAAAAGTTCAAGTTCTTTTAAAACCTAAAATTTTGAAAAGTTCAAGTTCGTAAAAAATATGAACTAAGTTCTTTTAAAAGTTCTTTTGTAAAAAAAAAACACTTATTTATTAAAGGCTAGCGAAAATCAAAGAAAAACACGAGAAAAAACAAAAGGGGTGTTCGAGTACCAATTTACTCGCGAGTTTGAGTCGGACGAAAGTGTTGAGCTGTCTTTGATCGTGTTGATGATTTGTACTACATTCTCGTCGACCAGCTTGTAAAATTAATGCAGATACTTAGCATTTTAGTCTTCCAAGATTTTTTTCCGAATTAGTTGGCGTAGGGCCTACATCGTTTTAACTTCGTGAATCGTGCGTGATGTTGTCAAAATCAGCTGAACGTGCGTCAACGAAGGCCTACGATAAACGATAAATAGAGACGAGCTCTGGCAATCGTCGTCGGTGACCTTGCCCCCTTCCCTCGACGACCTCCCCGACGACGATGACAATGACACAACGAACTATGACAAATACGATGACGACTGCGACGTGAGAAACCCTCCTTCCTCCCCTTTCCCCTGGCTGGTTCTGGCCAGCATGGGCCCCTTCCCCCCCCCCCCCCCAAGGTTAGAGTGGTGCATTATGACCTAACGGTTGACGCGTCCTTGTATAGTAGTATCTATGATCCAAATAAACCAACAAAAAAAACTACGATAAACAACGACTTGTTATTGTTTTTAAGCGTCGACGGCGGCTGCTCGGCGCACGGAAAGAACTTACAAATGAACTTTCTAAAACTGAAAAGTTCGTCCTCGGAATGAACTTTTAAAAGTTTAAGTTCATTCATTTAAAAAAAGAGTAAGTTCACTGAAAAGTTCACAAAAAAAGAACGTGTTCATGAGAACGCGTTCTTTTTAAAAGTTCCTTCCCCAACACTGGCGATTTTGGCCGTGTACCGGATCAAAAAAATTTGAAAAAATAGTTTTGATTTTCTAAAATAGCTAGGTTTCAAAGCCATTCACTATATTTTGACGGTAGCATATTTTGGAAAATAGAAAAACGCGGTCGAATAGCCTTAAGTTAAAAGTGATACATATAATACTAGGGAAACGCAAAGTCGTTGATAGACGAGTGAGTGAGCCATGTGCTGAGTACCCGGGAACATCCCCTTTTCTCCCCATACCTAAGGCTAGATCTAGCCCAGTATGGGGATGATATCTGGTATTCAACACATGGCTCACTCACTCGTCTATCAACAACTTTGGCGTTTCCCTAGTCTAGTTGGCTAAGGCGCCCTTATACCCGGAATGTGGGAGACCTGGGTTCAATCCCCTGGTCAAAAAAGATTTTGTAGTTTATGGATTGTATTTAAAAAAATATGAAACATGTTTTGAAATGCATATAATGCAGTTTAGTCTACATTAACCATGACAATACTATGAAAAACATAGCCAGTACAAAATACAAGTAAAGATTGCAAGGTTTACTCAATGTCCCAGCGGAATTTAGGGGAACCTTGGTCACTGCTATGCATGTTATCACAGCCTGGCAAAAATTATTCGATAAAAATAACTTCTTCGAGAACTTAAGCATTGTCGTTGAAATGAAACCTACACATTTCAGGACTATTTTTCAATTTGTTATTTCTTGTAGGTTTAAATCGCAACTGATTGTGCTAATTTTGTTAGCAGTTCTCAGTTACCTGGTCACGGATGTCTGTTTAAAATTTCAGCTCAATCTATTTGGCCATTTGGCCGTATGGGACTGGACAAACATTTTACATTTAACAGACACAGTCACGATGAAGGCCCGATCAAGTGGCGTTATAAATCCTCATTCGCTTCGCTCACTTGTCTATTTAATATGTTTATTTTTTTAAACTGGTCTGAAAATTAAATCCAGATCTAGAAAGAACTGGTGTAAGACACAATGTCAGTCCTAATTGAACCCAAATATATTAAGAACAAAGTAATACGCTTTTAACTGGGACCACTCATAATAATAGTTAACGCTTGTCAATTCAAACTTACTGTGTTTCATTGAAACTAGTGATGAAATCCCAGCAGAAGGATTTGGTGCAGGGATTTATAGTTAATTAATTATTAATTAGAGTGGCGTTTTATGATCTAATGGTTGACATGCCTTTAATCCAAATAAACTAAAATAATTACAGTATTTATGCGAGTATAGGCCTGGGCTCTCGCGTATATTAAAAATTATCAAGCTCAAAATTGATTGGTCAGAATAAGGGTGCGACCCTTACTTGATGATGGCCTATAATCGAGCAAATACGTACCTAGTTTACATAGGGGACCGAACTCAGTACCGTGCCGAGATTGGGTTCTAATACTGAGTCAAGTTCTGCCGTTTGCATGATAGGTACTGACACCGGATTTTTGTCTAGCTTGAGCAAGGAATATCTTAACTAGATGTCATAGAAGTTTACAAGTTGAGCTAGGTTCCCATGCCCGCGGCAAGATTTCCTATCGTACGACATGTCGCATGACAGATGTTTTTTTTGCCTCTCTGCATGCCTACTCCACTTCGGGTTAGCCGTTGGTACACAATCTCTTTCATTGCTCAATGGGTCAATATGACAATGGTTTCCATTATTTCAGCGGCTCTGACTCTGTTATGGAAGCATGGCTCTCAGATTCCGGTGCTGTTGTTCAACAATTACCTCTGGTGGCATACGACTCTTCTAAAGTGGCTCGACATGCCGGTGTTGGAGAGAAAGATTGGGTTCTTCGCCCTCGAGACCTTCTATCAGCAGGTTGCTCTTATACTATGTGACAGGCCGGATGAGAAGCAAGCCTTCATGGTTAGTGAAACAAATTACCATTCTTAATGCCAATATAATGTAATTTCATTTCATTTAATTTATTTGCAGTTTTGGATGGCATTACATAGTTAATATTAGGGTTGCCGTTCGATACGAATTTCAGTATCGATAATCGGACCAGTTAAATCGATTATCGATTGCGATAATCGTTTTAAAAAATATCGATCGATAATCAATAATCGAATCAAAATTAGGCCTAAACTTGCTCGTATACCGACGCGGACCGTGGACCTTTTGCGAGTGCATCCTTTTGTTCCTTCTATTTGCTCAGAACAGGTTTTTCCACGCTATAATAGCAACGTCTTTCACGAGCTCCCCCTACGCCCCCCCCCCACGCGTCTGGCCGGCGCGACGAGAGCGAGCTAAGTGGAGTAGACAGACCGCGCTATGCTACCCGGCTTGAGTGTTGTCTTTGTGAAGGTCGTTCTTCTTGGAAATCGTGGTTCTGTGAAGTTTCATTTCAGCTTTTGTTGAGATTGTCGTGCATTCATTTACGAGATATTATCAGTTTAACTATTCAATGCTCCGATATTTATTACCTACGTGACGTTATGAATATTGTTAGACATTAGTTTGGAAGACGACGTAATATTGGTGTGAGAGAAATGATAAGATAATAATATTATCGTAGCACTACGGAAAGAAGAAAAGCAATGTGGGGAGTAATGCATCTCGATAAAATACTTGTTGACCTTGCTTGGCCGTGACGCGCCGAGGTTGTGCAATCAGCGCCTGATCGGCGCGGAAATGCAGCCGCCTGCCGCCCGAGCCGAGCCGGCCCGTAACACACACGCGTCATGCTGGTGGCCTATACTGCACAGTGCAGGCGCTTCGTACTTCACGCCTTACGAGTGTTGTAGATCTCGCATTTTTCACGGAATAAAGCGATTAATGTCTTGACTGGTACTATTTTATAAAGTTCTGCAGAGCGGGCGGTAAATTACAAAATTTCGGGCGGGCGATCTATTCGATTATCGAAATATCGATAATCGATTCTGGAAGACTGAATCGATTATCGATCGTTTCGGGAAATAATCGTATCGATCGATATATCGATTATCAAACGGCAACCCTAGTTAATATCATTTTGATATAACTGCCATATTAACATTGTCAAGAATTTTACGGACAAACACATAAATATAACATACCAATATACAAAGATAAAGATTTTAAAGTCATACAACAAAACAATTTACTCTTTGGCTATAATACAATATAGGTAATACAATATAAATTGTTTCACTGTTTTGCATACTAGTGCTAGTCATCATTAATAAAGAGTATTAAAAAGTATAAGATTAAGAAGTATTTACATATTCATAATAATAACTTAACCGGGAACAATAAGCTGATTTGGTAAAACCATCTTTAGTTGAAGTAAAATAATTAAATAAATTAAAATTGATGATGATGATGATGATGATGAATGATATTGAATATTGATGTTTTTCACTTATACTGTACTATCAAATTTGAAAGTTATTTGAGAAATAACTTTTGTTCTTTGAGATAAGTGAGGGAGAGACACGTACCAAGTAGAGGCATCCACTTAATCAGCATCTATTGACAGATGTAAACAAAATAATAATAATTAATAATAATATATGTTCTTTCTACATTTTCCAGTATTTCATTGAATTCTTCAAAGAACGCCTGCTAAACTCTTCGACATCACCTCACGAGCTGCGCATTACAATCAAAGCGTTTGGTCAGTTTGCTGGCCCTTGTCAAGTTCATATGAGCAAGGAAGATGTGTCGTACATGTTTATGATCATCGTGCAACGAATAGAACAGATGTACATACAGTAAGTATGTTTCTCGATTTGTTTAGTCGGGAAACACTCCCGTAGGTGTAATTGTTATTATTTACTACAATTCAGAAATTAAAAAAGTCCGCTCCAACCGGGAATCGAACCACGGATGTACGGATGGATGAAATGTACCCGTCCTGATGGTCTAGTGGTTAAGACGCTCACCTGGAATGTGGGAGATCCGTGGTTCAATTCCCGGTTGGGGCGGACTTTTTTAATTTCTGAATTGTAGTAAATAATAACAGTAAGTATGTGTCTCAATATAAATATTAAATAATAATGTATATACTTCAAGTGTAGTTTTGTATCTACTGAAATTGACCTAGGCTAGTATATATCAAATGTGTAAGGAGCATAAACTGCACCGAAGCTAAGCAAAATTTGATGTAGTACTGGTAGAGAAATAAGAACATTATATTGGAATTGAAATGAAAGATGTCAGTTTCAAGTTCTTCATTTCTTTCGCTCACCTCCCAGCTCTTGTTCAGTTTATTTCTCGATTTGGTTAGTCGGGAAACATAATATGTAGTAATACAACCCAGAAATTTAAGAACCCTTCCCGACTGTGGTTTGAACTTTGAACCAGAGTCTCCCACATTACATGTGTGTACTAAAGAGATTAAAAGTACAAAATTGTATGTGGCGGCCAATTTTGATATTTTGAAATTGTATCTTCGGATTTGATATGAGGTTTATTGAGTTTACCTACGGCCCGGAGAGCTTACCCCGGGACACCGCGCCAAATGATCAAACAGTGCTCATTGTTTTCATGCAAGAATTTGGCACGTTGTGGGTGAAGAAGTCACACGTCCGGTCCACTACAATGACCTACAAGTCAGGACCACGTACCCCCTGGACTGGTGGCAGGAGGCCCCAGAGCAAAGACGACTTTCACGAACGCCACTGGCTATCATTTTGGATAGCTAGGAAGAAAAATGATTGAAGAATCAAACTTTCGGCATAGGAAGGGAAAAAAAATGTAGGCCTCGTCTTCACTCTTCTCATTTTCCTCTCCTTTCTTTGAATTAATACTAACATTTCTAGTAAGACTGGGAAATATTTACTCAACATTTCTTGTCTGTCTTTGCTGTGGGTTGTTTTGACCTTCCCATTATCACACTATGCTATGAGTTTCTGGACCTTCCTTTCTAGTCCATTTTTCCTTATATTATTTTCGGTTTCCCATTAAATAATCTTTTAGTTTTAGTTAGATAGAAAATTCTTCCATTGCTTTATCTTTTCTCTCTTTCATAATTTGATTTACTTCTGTCTTGCGCCTACTGTAACTCATTTTCTGCCGTCTTGTCATGCCCGTTGTTCTTCCATGCCAGTTGCTTCTCCTAGGCTCCATCCCATTCCCTCTCGTTCCACCATGTCACCTGTACTTTCTTTCTCCTTCCGCCTGGCACTGAATCTTCTTCTTCTTCTTCTTCTTCTTCTTCTTCTTCTTCTTATTATTATACACAAACACCTTCTTAAACTCTGGCCATTCGTATTCAGCTTCTCTCACATCGTGGTAGTATTTGCTCAAAATTCGTATCATAAACTCTTTGGAAGTTTCCATACTTACCAATTATTAATTATTATACTAGTAAGCAGCTCTTTAGTCATATGTGTAAGCCAGGGCTCAAAAAAATTATTAAATGGCACATGCCCGGCTGCGCATGTTGGAGATAATTTTACATGCCCAGACAGAAAACTTACATGACAATATTTTTAACAATTAGGCCTAAAATAAGCTATCAGGACATCAAAGCGGCGTTTTTCTTTTGAATTATAATGTCCTTTGTTCATGCCGCCGACTTGTGGCAGTGTGTTGAGTATGCACTCCCCACCCCCTCCCCCTGCCTTACCACTCGCGATCTTCCAAAAATTAAAGTGCGTAAATAATTACCATAACAATACTAATGTTTTTAATCTGCTAGAAGTCAAAAGCTAGGTAATAACTGAAATTAAACACATGGTAATAGAGATACTGCAGAGGCTGGCCTTTCCTTATCTTGTTTACTCGCCAGCATTCGGGCTCCAGCCCCCCCCCCCGCATTAACGCATAGTGACCTTGACTTGACTGTGACAAGATATAAAGCAGATGCAATGAAGAGCCCGAACAGTGAGTGTTATCTTAATGGCCTGCAATCAGGATGTATGAGACCTGTTACTGGACAAGTGGACTTATCTTTTTTCCCAGGCTTATCTTGCAACAAGAGCTAAGCGCGGGCGATAGTGAGAGGTTTTCCCACATGCCCAGACGGGCATGTGGGAAAATAATCTACGTGCCCAACACTTTTTTACCTGCCCTGGGCATCTTGGGCATGGTATTTTTTTAGCCCTGGTGCAAGCTATATAATATGGCTTTGCTTACTTGTTTTTAAAACATACATCTAAACTTAAAAAGGATAGTCAAGGTATATTAAAGAATTAGAGGTGGTGAGGATGGGGCTAGGAGTTAAAGCCCTACATCATGGCATCAGAGCAGCTCTAGCTTAACTTTAAACCACAATGTTTTGATGTATAATATTACAGAAGCAACGATCATAGTGACGCCCATCTAGCCGACTACATGGAATCCTTGGCCAGCATCATGAGCCGATTAGAAGAGGTGACACCTGCGCAGCTGATGTCACTCGAAAGAATCGCGGTCTCGTTGATAGAGAGTTTCCCGAGATTCATTGGCCCGGTGCCGGGAGCTGCAGTCCGCGCATTCAGAGTCACACTGAACCACATTAGCCGGTGCCCCGGCATACTCTTTGATCACTTTGTGCACAATGTTGGTGAGTGAACTGTTCATAGTAGTGTTTTGACAAATGTTTGACAAAACAGTAGACTGCCCAATTTGGCCTAATTTAGTAATCATGCCAATTGGCATACTAGGAATGCACAACGAAAATAAAAAAGGTCTAGAACCGAAAGGGTGATAGCATTATTGGACGAATATGTTGGAAACAACGGTACCACTTTTACCAGCCAATAGACATTTATCGTTTATGTTTGTTAAAGATAATGCAATCAGATAATACTATTTTCATTATCGATTAACCATTATTGAAATGGTATTACATATAGATTATTGATCTATATAATATATATATATTATATATAAATATATATATATATAAATATCCCGGTGTAGTCACTTTTTTAATTTCTGTCTAAAGTACGTACTAACATATATTAGGGATGTGCGGGTACCCGAAAAACGGGTAATTTTCGGGTAGGTAAAATTACCCGACCTCGGGTCGGGCCTTCAATTCCTACCCGAAAAAGTCAGGTCGGGTAGAAGTAATAAAGAAACACGCCAATCTGCTCCTTTTAAACCTCCCGCTCACACGCCAAACGAACAGCTGACGTCGGAGCGGACCAATCGCTACGACGTGGGCGCGGCTTTGCTATGATGCTGTGTCCTTGGCTCTTCCGGCGCTGTTCCCGCTGGAGTAATGGCCTACTGACCGTCATTACTCGTCTTCTGGTTATTCAACGCTAATAACGGCATAAAGCAAGTTGAATATTACGTACGTGGGCGAATGGTGAAAAAGAAACAACGCTAATAAACATCGTCTAATGCCTAGGAGGCGAGGCGGCAGGCCTAGAACAAAGTTGCAAATTCATCTAGAAGTCCGATCTAGTGCGCATCGTTGCGCACAGCAGAGCGTTGGGCGGAGTCAGACCGAAAGGCTGGTGCAAACGCGCGATTTCGTCAGATGCATGGCTGGTACAAACGCATGATTTCGTCGGCCGGAAGAGAAAAATACGCGATCGCATCGGTTTTTCTTGGGGTTTTCGTATCGGAAATATTAGAAAACGATTGTTACGATATTATTTCCGAGAATAACGAACGATTGATGCAGGAAAACGATAATAGCGGGGTTTCACTGTACTAGGCTTAGGCCTACTCAATCAAAAGTTCATTTAAGACGCCGATTTGGAAGTACTTTGTATCAACACAGCCCAGAGTGGCTACCTGCAACCAATGCAAAACTGTTTTGTAGGATTTTTTTTTTTTTAATGAATTCTCAAATAAAAACAAATTTCACTACCCGAGCCCGACCCGAGGGTACTTCAATTACCCGAGCCCGAGGGTACTTTCAATTACCCGACCCGAGCCCGACCCGAGTTCAAAAATCACTACCCGCACATCCCTAACATATATATATATATATATTCACATTATCTTTAGGCCTAGTTTGTTTTCACAACTCCAAAAGTCATGATCATGAAAAATGAATGACTACGTAATAGTAGCTTTGTTATATAGAAAAGAAAATAAATAAATAGCAGTCCTAATGAATGAATGATGAGTGACACACAAAAAACAGTACTGTAAAATAAACCTTCTTTCTTGGATCTCTACTAATGAGGTTTCCTTGTGCCCGCAGTGTACCAAGGCATTCTACGAACATGCTCCCACCCGGTAGCCTTAGACGTGGAGTTACAGAAAGACCAGGACTCGTGGAAGAAGGATCCACCGGTTACTTACAAGAGTTACCTGCCACTGTGGAAGGAGCTCTCACAATACTCCTTACAGACACCTACGTATGTAGTATATTCATATGCCTAAGACATAAACATTCATCTTATGATCTACTAGCCAAATGCCGAAAGAAATTCAATGTTGCGATATTGATATTAACTTTTAATATAGGCTACGATTTTCCGATATATATTATAAAAAAGCGGCTTTTCAGGGAGCGCTACTCATCAGACCAATTACTGTAGTTACGCTTAGGTTTAGTGAACTTGACTGGGATGATGTTAACACAAAACAATACAGAAAATATAAAATTCAACTCAACTGGTGATTGATTCCTAATCTCCCGGTTTTTGTGTGGACGCTTGTACAACTACTCCACTGAGCCATCTTAAATTGTGTTATTTCTAGTTATGCTATATAACAAGACTGTTCAAGCCGAAACATTTTGTCGTAATGTTACTTGTGTATATGTTAGTGATGACATCGGGTACTCGGATAGTACTCGACTCCTATCTGACTCCATTTTCAAGGAGTCGATTCCTTCGAAAGTGGGTTGCTGTGTCAGATATGGGTGGTTTGTTTGGAGTTGGACTTGGACGCCGCTCATAGTGTTGCATTTCTGACTTCTTTTGAGTTTTGCGCAGCTGGTGCTTTACTTCTTCCCCGTCTACGTGCTAGCTCGCGCTCCTTCCTCGCTCTGTCTCTCTCTTTCCCTCCCCGACTCGACCTTGGTCTGGACATTGTCGTGTAACTCCAGCCTCTGGCTGCTTTGCTGATAAAATTAATGAGTTGCTCTTGTGGTCTCGATTATCATCTAAAAAAATCATACAATGAAGCGGTC
>JAMZAV010010488.1:0-47343 GCA_024449915.1 Sweltsa coloradensis
AATAAAAAAAAAAAAAAAAAATTAAAAAAAAAACTGACAATTTTAAAAAAACTTAAAAAGAAATGACAAAATTATGACAAAAATTGCAATTTTACAAATCAAACTACAAACAGCAAATTAAAAAAAGAAATTAAAACTGTGAAAAAAAACAAAATGAAAAACTAAAAATGAAATTTACTAAGACTTACAACCTGACAAAATGCAATTGACAATATGACATTTTACCAAAACAAACGACAAAACAAGCAAATTGACAAAATGAAACTGTCAAACTGTGAAAATGAAAATCTGACAAATGCAAACTAACAATAATGAAAATGACTAAAACTAAACAACCTGACAAATGCAAATTGGCAATCTGACATTCTTACAAAATCAAAAATGACGAAACTAGCAAATTAACAAAACGAAACTGTCAAAATTTTAAAATAAAAATCTGACAAAAAGACAAACTTACAATATGAAAAATGACTAAAATTAACAACCTGACAAAATGCAATATACAATTGACATCTTACAAAATCAAATGCAAAAACTAAACAAAATTACAAAATGAAACTGTCAAACGTGAAAATGAAAATCTGACAAATGACAAAAATAAACAATATGAAAATGACTAAACTAACAAAACCCGACAAAATGCAATTGGCAATCTGACATTCTTTTCAAAATCAAAATGACAAAATGCAAATTAACAAAATGAAACTGTCAAACTGTAAAAAAAAATCTGACAAAATAACAAACTAAAAATATGAAATGACTAAAGCAACAAACGACACAATGCAAATGACATTCTGAACATTCTTAAAAATCAAAACTGACGAAAACTAGAATTTACAAAATGAAACTGTTTAAAAAAAAAAAAAATTTAAAAATTTGAAAAAAGACTATAGCAAGCAATGTGAAAAATGTATTGACAAACTGACAAATTTACTATATCAAACTGACGAAAACTAGCAAATTAACAAAATAAAACTGCAAACAAAAGAAACTGAAAATCTGACAAAATGACAAAACTTTCAATATGAAAATGAATAAAATAACAACCTGACAAAATGCAATTTACAATCTGACATTCTTACAATATCAATGTGACGAAAACTAGCAAATTTACAAAATGAAACGTGAAAATGAAAAAATTAGAATTGAAAATGACTAAAACAAGCAAACTTCAAAATGAATTGACTAACTGACAATTTAAAAATATCTTTAAATGACGAATCTGCAAATTACAAAAAGAACTGTAACAGTGAAAATGTAAATCTGACAAAATGACAAACTTACAATATGAAAATGAATAAAACTAACAACCTGACAAAATGCAAATTTACAAACTGACATTCTTACAAAATCAAAACTGACGAAAAACTTTGAAATTTACAATGAAAACTGTGAAAATGAAAACTTTCAATTTGAAAATGACTACAACAAGCAAACTGCCCAAAATGTATTGACAAACTGAAAAATTTTACAATACAAAAATGGGCGAAAACTAGCAAATTAACAAAGAAAACTGTCAAACTGTGGAAATGAAAATCTGACAAAAAAAAACTTAAATATGAAAATGATACAACCCTGACAAAATGCAATTGACAATATGACATTTTTTACCAAATCAAAACTGACAAAAACAAGCAAATTGACAAAATGAAAACTGTCAAACTGGAAAATGAAAATCAGAGCAATATGACAAACTTACATTTAAAATGAACTAAAAAAAACAAAACAATGAAAAACTGCAATTGGCAATTGACATTTTACAAAATCAAATGACAAAAACTAGGCCCAAAATTTAAAAAAATGAAACTGTCAAAAAAGTGACAATAAAAATCTGACAAAATGACAAACTTAACAATATAAAATGACAAAATTAACAAAACCCCCGACAAATGCAATAGACAATTGACAAATTTTTACAAAATCAAACTGACAAAAACTAGCAAAATTACAAAATGAAAAATGTATCTGTGAAAAATTTAAATCTGACAAAATAAACAAATTTCAATATGAATATGACTAAAGTAACAACCTGACACAATGAATGGACATTCTGACATTCTTACAAAATCAAACTGACGAAAACTACAATTTTACAAAAAGAAACTTTGAAAATAAAAAACGACAATTTAAAAAAGACTATAAGAAAGCATTGCCAAAATGTTATTTACAAACTGACAATATTAATATATCAAACTGACGAAAAAAACTACAAATTAAAAAAAAAAAAAATGAAACTGTGAAAATGAAAAACTGACAATTTAAAATTTTGACTTTAAAAAAGCAATTTGACAAAATGTTAAAGACAACAAATGACAATATTACAATATCAACTAAACGAAAACTAGCAAAATTTAAAAAAAAAACAAAACTGTCAACTGGGGAAAAAGAAAATTGACAAAATGACAAACTTACAATATGAAAATGGGAAAAAAACTTTAAAAACCTGACAAATGCAATTGACAATCTGACATTCTTACAAATCAAATGACGAAACTAGCAAATTGACAAAATGAAACTGTGAAAATTAAAAAATGACAATTTTAAAAAGCTTAAACAAGCAAATGACAAAAGTTAATTTAAACTGACAATTTTTCAATATAACTGACAAGACTAGCAAATTAACAAAATGAACTTCAAACTGTGGAAATGAAAACTGACAAAATGAAAAACTTACAAATAAAATGACTAAGACTTTCAAAACCTGAACAAAATGCAATTTACAAATATGACATTTTTACCAAATAAAAACTGACAAAAAACAAGCAAATGACAAAATGAAACTTCAAACTGGAAAATGAAATTGACCAATATGACAAACTAACAATATGAAAATGGGCTAAAAATAACAACCTGACAAAATGCAATTGGCAATCTGAATTCTTACAAAATCAAACACTGAACGAAAACTAGCAAAATTTAAAAAAATGAAACTGTCAACTGTAACAAAAAAAATCTGACAAAATGACAAACTTACAATATGAAAATGACTAAAACTAACAACCTGACAAAATGCAATTGACATTCTGACATCTTAAAAATCAAATGACGAAAACTAGCAATTTTACAAATAAACTGTGAAAATAAAAACCTGACAAATTTGAAAAGACTATAGCAAGCAATGTGACAAAATGTATGACCCAAAATGACAATATTACATATCAAACTGCGAAAACTAGCAAATTAACAAATAAAACTGTCAAACAGAGAAACTGAAAATTGACAAAATGACAAACTTTCAATATGAAATGACTAAAACTAACAACCTGACAAAATGCAATGACAATCTGAATTCTTACAATATCAAACGGAAAGAAAACTAGCAAATTTACAAAAATGAAACTGTGAAAATGAAAAAAAATTTGAATTTGAAAATGACTAAAACAAACAAACTGTCAAAATGCAATTGACTAACTGACAATTTACAATATCTAACTGACGAATACTAGCAAATTAACAAAATGAAACGTCAAACAGTGAAATGTAAATCTGACAAATGACAAACTTACAATATAAAATGACTAAAATAACACTGACAAAATGCAATAGACAATCTGGACATTCTTACAAATCAAACTGACAAAAAAAAAACTAAGGGAAAATTCTAAATGAAACTGTTCAAACTGGAAAATGAAAATCAGACAAATGAAATTACAATATGAAATGAATAAAACTAACAACCTGACAAAATGCAATGACAACTGACATCTTTCAAAAATCAAACTGACGAAAACTAGCAAATTTACAAATAAACTGTGAAAATGAAAAACTTTCATTTGAAAATGACTACAACAAGCAAACTGCCAAAATGTTATTGACAAACTGACAAATTACAATATCAACTGACGAAAATAGCCCAAAATTAAAAAAATGAAACTGTCAAACTGTGGAAATGAAAATCTGCAAAATGAAAAACTTACAATATGAAAAATGACTTACAACCCTGACAAAAGCAATTGACAATATGACATTTTTACAAATCAAACTGACAAAAACAAGCAAATTGACAAAATGAAACTGTCAAACTGTGAAAAAGAAAATCAGACAAATGACAAACTTACAATAGAAAAGACTAAAATAACAACCTGACAAAATGCAATAGACAATCTGACCCTTCTTACAAAATCAAACTGGGCAAAAACTAGCAAAATTACAAAATGAAAAAATGTCATAAATGTGAAATTGAAAATCTGACAAAATACAAACTTACAATATGAATATGATAAAGCTAAACAAAACCCGACACAATGCAATTTACATTCTGACATTCTTACAAAATCAAACTGACGAAACTACAATTTTACAAAATGAAACTGGAAAATAAAAAACTGACAATTGAAAAAGACTTAAACAAGCAATTTGACAAATGTATTGACAAACTGACAATTTTTACAATATCAAACTAACGAAAAACTAAACAAATTAAAAATCAAACTGTCAAACTGTGAAAATGAAAATTGACAAAATGAAAAAACTTTATATAAAAATTACTAAAAATACAAACCCGACAAAAGCAATTTACAATCTGAATTAATACAATATCAAAAAATGACGAAAAATAGCCCAAAATTTACAAAAAAGAAAAATGTGAAAATAAAACCCCTTTAATTTGAAAATGACTACCAAGCAAAATGACAAAATGTTATTAACAAACTGACAAATTACAATACAAAATGACGAAAAAATAGCAAATTAACAAAAAGAAATGTCAAACGTAAAAGAAAAACTGACAAAATGCAAACTACAATATGAAAATGGGCTAAGACTAAAAAACGACAAAATGCAAATTGACAAACAACTTTTTTACCAAACAAACTGACGAAATAGCAAATTGAAAAATGAACTGTCAAACTGTGAAAAAAGAAAAAATTTCAAAATGACAACTAACAATATGAAAAAAAATAAAACTAAAACCCGACAAAATGAATGACAATCGACATTCTTACAAATCAAACTGATGAAAACTAGCAAATTGACAAAATGAAACTGTCAAACTGTGGAAATGAAAATCTGACAAAATGAAAAACTTACAATATGAAAATGACTAAAACTAACAACCTGACAAAATGCAATAGACAATCTGACATTCTTACAAAATCAAACTGACGAAAACTAGCAAATTAACAAAATGAAACTGTCAAACTGTGAAAATGAAAATCAGACAAAATGACAAACTTACAATATGAAAATGAATAAAACTAACAACCTGACAAAATGCAATTGACAATCTGACATTCTTACAAAATCAAACTGACGAAAACTAGCAAATTGACAAAATGAAACTGTGAAAATGTGACAATAAAAATCTGACAAAATGACAAACTTACAATATGAAAATGACTAAAATTAACAACCTGACAAAATGCAATAGACAATCTGACATTCTTACAAAATCAAACTGACAAAAACTAGCAAAATTACAAAATGAAACTGTGAAAATAAAAAACTGACAATTTGAAAAAGACTATAGCAAGCAAACTGACAAAATGTTATTGACAAACTGACAATATTACAATATCTAACTGACGAATACTAGCAAATTAACAAAATGAAACTGTCAAACGTGAAAATGTAAATCTGACAAAATGACAAACTTACAATATGAAAATGACTAAAACAAAACTAACAACCTGACAAAATGCAAAGAAATCTGGGCTTTCTTACCCCCCCCTGACAAAAACTTTTCAAAATGAAAAAATGTCATACTGTGAATTGAAATCTGACAAAATAACAAACTTACAATATGAATATGACTAAAACTAAAAAACCTGACACAAAGCAATTTACATTTTGACATTTTCAAAACAAAGACGAAAAAAAAGCAATTTTACAAAAAAAACTGTGAAAATAAAAAAAATGACAATTGAAAAAGACTATAGCAAGAAGTGAAAAAGTTATTGACAAACTGCAATATTAATATATAAATGACGAAAAATTACAAAAATTAAAACAAAAAAAGAAAAAAAATGTGAAAAGAAAAAATGACAAATTTAAAAAGACTTAAACAAGCAATTGACAAAATGTTTTTGACAAACTGACAAAAATTACAATAAAACTAACGAAAAATAGCAAATAACAAAATCAAAATGTCAAAGTAAATGAAAATTACAAAATGACAAAAATTAAATATGAAAATACTAAAAATAACAACTGACAAAAGCAATTTACAATCGACATTAAAACAATATAAAAATGACGAAAACTAGCAAATTGACAAAATGAAACTTGAAAAAAAAAACTTTCAATTTTAAAATGACTACAAAAAGCAAACGACAAAAGTTTTTAACAAACTGACAATATTACAATATCAAACTGACGAAAACTAGCAAATAACAAAAAAAATGTCAAACTGTGAAAAAGAAAAACTGACAAAAGGACAAACTACAATATGAAAAGGGTAAGACAACAACCTGACAAAATGCAATTGACAATCAGACATTTTTACAAATCAAACTGACGTAAAAATAGCAAATTGACAAAATGTAAATGTCAAACTGGTGAAAATGAAAATCTGGGCAAAATGACAAACTAAAAATATGAGAATGAATAAAACTAACAACCTGACAAAATGAAATTTGACAATCTCACATTCAGACAGAAATCAAACAAACGAAAACTAGCAAATTTACAAAATGAAAACTGTGAAAATGAAAAAAATGACAACTTGAAAATGGGCTTTTAAAAAGCAAACTGACAAAATGTTATTGACAAATGACAATATTACAATATCAAAAATGACGAAGACTAGCAAATTAAACAAAATGAAACGGTTTAAAAATGTTTAAAATGTTTAAAACTGACAAAAAAGGGCAAACTTACAATATGAAAATGGGCTAAAAAAACAACCTGACAAAATGAAAAGGGCAATCTGGGCATTCTTACAAAAAACAAACTGACGAAAAATAGCAAATTGACCAAAAAAAAATGTGGAAAAAGAAAAAAATACAATTTGAAAAAGACTTTTAAAAAAAAATTAAAAAAAAGCCCCCCCCCCAAAACCTTTGGGGCCCCCAAAAAAGTTTGGAAAAAAACTGACAATATTACAATATCAAAAATGAGCAAACTAGCAAAATTGACCCAAAAAGAAAAATGTGGGAAAATTTAAAAACTGACAATTTAAAATGGGCTAAAAAAAAGCAAACTGACAAAATTTTAATTGGGCAAACGACAATATTTCAATATAAAAATAACGAAAAAAATTTGCCAATTAACAAAATCAAAAAATGTTTAAAATTTTGGGGGAAAAGAAAAAAAAGGGGCAAAAAGACAAAATTACAATATGGTTTTGACTTTAAAATAAAAAACCTGACAAAAAGCAATTGGGCAATCTGATATTATTTTCAATATCAAAGACGGAAAACAGCAAAATTGAAAAATGAAACTGTGAAAAGAAAAAAAATGACAATTTGAAAAAGGGCTAAAGCAAGAAAAAATGACAAAAAGGGTTTAAAGGGCAAAAGACAAAATTTTCTATAAACAAACTGGGCGTAAACTAGGAAATTAACAAAATGAAAAATGTAAAATGAGAAAATGAAAATCTGGGCAAAATGACAAACTTATAAAAAATGACTAAAAAATTTAAAAACCCGACAAAAGCAATTTGACAATCTGGGCATTTTTACAAAAAACAAACTTTCAGAAATGCCCCCCCCTTACAAAAGAAAAAATGTCAAACTGTGGGAAAATTTAAAAAACAGACAAAATGAAAAAACTTACAAAGAAAAGGGAATAAAAACTAACAAACCCGACAAAAATTTCAATTTACAATCTGACTTCTTACAAAAACAAACTGACGAAAACTAGCAAATTGACAAAATGAAAAATGGAAAAAAGGGAAAAAATGACAAAATTTTAAAAAAAAACTTTAAAAAAAGCAAAAATGATAAAATGGGTTTTTGGCCAAAAAATTTACAATTTTACAATACCCAAAAACGAATACTAGCAAATTTAAAAAAAATGAAACTGTCAAACTGGAAAATTTAAAATAGCAAAATGGGCAAACTTTCAATATGAAAATGACTTTAAAAATTAAAAAACCCCGGGCAAAATGCAATTTAAAATCTGGGCATTCTTCCCAAAATTTAAAATGACGAAAAAAAAATAGCAAATTAACAAAATGAAACTGTTAAAAAAGAAAAACATACAATTTGAAAAAAAAACCCTTTAAACAAGCAAAAAATGACAAAAAAGTTATTTTTTCCCAAATGACCCAAATTACAATATCAAACTGACGCAAACTAAACAAATTTACAAAGGAAAAAAGGAAATTGAAAAATACAACTTTAAAATGACTAAAAAAAAGCAAAAACTGACAAAATGTTTAAAGACAAATGGGCAATATTACAATATTTAAAAACTAACAAAACTAGCAAATTTAAAAAAATCAAAACTGTCAAACTGTGGGAAAAAGAAAAACTGACAAAAGACAAAACTTACCCAAAATGAAAATGACTAAAAAATAACACCCGACAAAAATGAAAAAGGACAATCTGACATTCTTACAAAATCAAACTTTACAAAATTTTGCCAAAATTTCTAAAGGGAAAATGTCAAAAATTTTGAAAATGGGAAAACAAAAACAAAATGACAAACCCTTTCAATATGAAAATGAAAAAACTAAAAAAACAGACAAAATGCAAATTGAAAAACTGACATTCTTACAAAATCAAACTGTAGAAAAACCTAGCAAAATTTACAAAAAAAAAAATGGGGGAAAAGGGGAAAAAATGACAATTTTAAAAAAGGGCTTAAACAAGCAAACTGACAAAATGGGTTTTTGACAAAATTTAAAAAATTTACCCAAAATCAAACTGGGCGAATACTAGCCCAAATTTAAAAAAATAAAACTGTCCCAAAAATGTGAAAATTAAAAATTTACAAAATGACAAAATTTTCAATAGAAAATGTTAAAAATAACAAAACCCGACAAAAGCCCAATTTACCCAAATTTAATTCTTACAAAATCAAACTGGGCGAAAAATTGCAAATTTACAAAAAGTTTAAATTTGAAAAAAGAAAAAAAATCAATTTTAAAAAAGGGCTTAATCAAGCAAACGACAAAAAGTTATTGACAAATGACAAATTAAAAAATATTTAAAAAGGGCGCAAAAATAGCAAATTGGCAAAAAAGAAAAATGTGAAAATGAAAAACATCCCAATTGAAAAAAAACCCAAAGGGAAGCAAAAACTGACAAAATGTTATTTACAAACTGACAATATTACAATATCAAAACTGACGAAGACTAGCAAATTAACAAAATGAAAAAGTAAACTGTGGAAAAAGAAAAATCTGACAAAAGAAAAAAAATTACAATATGAAAAATGGATTTTAAGGCCCTTTCAACCCTGCAAAAAAGCCAATTGACAATATGACATTCTTTCCCAAATTCCCAAACCCGACAAAAAAAAAGCAAATTGGGCAAAATGAAAATGTTTAAAATGGTTAAAAAAAGAAAAAAATTTCAATATGACCCAAAATTTCAATATGAAAATGACTTTTAAAAATAACAACCGACAAAATGGGAATTTTCAACGGGCCCTTTTACAAAATCAAAACTGAAAGGGGAAAAATAGCCAAATTTAAAAAAATGAAAAAAGGCAAACGTGACAAAAAAAAATTGACAAAAGACAAAAATTACAATATGAAAAAAGACTAAAATTTAAAAACCTGACAAAATGCAATAGACAATCTGACATTTTTACAAAAAACAGACTGACCCAAAAAATAGGGAAAAAATTTCAAAATGAAAAAGTCAAATGTGAAATTTTAAAAAACTTTACAAAATAACAAAAATTACCAATATGAATATGACTAAAGCTAAAAAACCTGACAAAAAGGGAATTGAAAATTCGACATTTTTTTTTCCCCAAAACAAACTGGGCGAAAAAAAAAACAATTTTACAAAATGAAACGTCAAACAGAGAAAATGAAAAATTTTTACAAAAAGGGCAAACTTTCAATATGAAAATGACTAAAAACTAACAACCTGACAAAATACAACTGACAAGCGGACAGTGTTACAATACAAAATGACGGAAAAAAAGCAAATTGGGCAAAATGAAACCGGAAAAGAAAAAATTTGAATTTTTAAAAATAAATAAAAAAAAGCAAAATGTCAAAAGTAATTGGGGCTAAAAGCAATATTTCAATATCAAACTAACCCCCCCCCCCAAAAAAAAACAAATTAAAAAAAATCAAACTGTCCCAAATGTGGAAAAAAAAAATTGAAAAAATGGGCAAACTTAACCCAAAATGAAAATTTTCCAAAAATAAAAAAAATGACAAAAGCAATTGACAATTTGCATCTTACAAAATCAAAAATGCCGGGAAAAAAAAGCCCAAAAAAGGGCAAAATGAAAAATTTTTTTGAAAAAGAAAAACTTTTTAATTTGGGGAAAAAAAACAACAAAGCAAAAAGGGCCAAAAAAGTAATGACAAAATGACAAAAAAAATTTCAATACAAAAATGACGAAGGGCTAGCAAAAAAAACAAAATGAAACTGTCAAAAGGTTTGGAAAAAGAAAATCTGACAAAAAAGAAAAAAATTACAATATGAAAAAGACAAAACTTACAACCCTGGGCAAATGCAATTGACAATAGAATTCTACCCAAACAAACGACAAAAAAAAAGCAAATTTACAAAATGAAATTTCAAAATTGTAAAAATGAAAATTGGGCAATATGACAAAATTTTCAAAAATGAAAAGGGCTAAAAAAACAAAACCCGACAAAAGCAATTGGCAATCTGACATTCTTACAAAAAACAAAAATGGCCCCAAAAAAAAAGCAAATTAACAAAATGAAACTGTTAAAAATGTGAAATAAAAATCTGACAAAATGACAAATACAAAATGAAAAATGACCCAAAAAATTTAAAAACCTGACCCAAAAAGCAAAAAAGACAATCTGACAAATTTTTACAAAATCAGACTGACAAAAACTAGCAAAAATTTTCAAAATGAAAAATGTTTAAAACTTTTGGGAAATTTTAAAATCCCGACAAAAAAAACAAACTTACAAATATGAATATGACCCAAAGTAAACCCAAACCGACACAATGCAATTGGGCCTTCTGACATTTTTTACAAAAAACAAACGACGAAAACTAGGGAATTTACAAAAAAGAAAAAGTGAAAAGAAAAAAATGACAATTTGGGAAAAAAAAAATATAGCAAGCAATGTGAAAAAAATGGGTTTTTGACAAAATGGGCAATATTATATATCAAACTACGAAAACTAGCAAAAATTTAAAAAAAATAAAAATGTAAAACCCGAGAAAAAAGAAAATCTGACAAAATGACAAAATTTCAATATGAAAAGACCCAAAAAATAAAAAACCCCGACAAAAAAGCAATTTACAAAACTTTACATTCTTACAATTTTCAAACTGACGAAAAATAGCAAATTGACAAAAAAAAAACATGAAAATGAAAAAAAATTTGAATTTGAAAAGGGCTAAAACAAGCAAACTGTCAAAAAAGTAATTGGCTAAAATGACCCAAAATTTCTATATCTAACTGGGCGAATACTAGCAAATTTAAAAAAAAATGAAACTGTCCAAAAAAGTGAAAATGTAAATCTGACAAAATGAAAAACCCCAATAGAAAAGACCCAAAAAAATAACAACCCCGACAAAATGAAAAGACAATCTGACCTTCTTACCCAAAAAAAAACTGACAAAAATAGCAAAAAATTTCTTTAAAATTAAAAAATGGCCCAAAATGGAAAATGAAAATCAGGGCAAAAAAGACAAAAATTACAAAATGAAAATGAATTAAAAAAAATAACAACCTGACAAAATGCAATTGACCCAAATTTACATTCTTACAAAATCAAAAATGACGAAAAAAAGCAAAATTTACAAAATTTAAAAAATGGAAAAAAAGAAAAATGAAAATTTGAAAAAGACTTAAACAAGCAAAAAAGACAAAAAGTTATTTACAAATTGGACAATTTTACAATATCCAAAATGACGAAATACTAGCAAATTTTTTAAAAAAATAAAACCCGTAAACTTTTGGGAAAAAGTAAATCTGACAAAAAAAGCAAACTTTTCAATATAAAATGTCTTAAAATAACAACCTGAAAAAGCAATTTAAAATCTGAATTTTACAAAAACAAAAAGGGCGGAAAAAATTAAACAAATTTTACAAAAAAGAAACTGGGGAAAAAGAAAAACATACAATTTAAAAAAAACTTAAAAAAGGGAAAAATGACAAAAGTATTGACAAACTGGGCAAATTACAATATCCCAAAATGCCCCCAAAAAAGCAAAATTTACAAAATGAAAAATGTGAAAATTTAAAAAATGACAACTTTAAAAAAGGGCTTTTAAAAAGGGAAAAAGACAAAAAAGTTTTTTGGGCAAACTGACAAATTACTAAAATTTAACTTAAAAGGGAAAAATAAACATATTAACAAAATCAAATGGCAAAAAAGTGGGAAAATTTTAAAAAATTTACCAAAAAGGGCAAAAATTTTCAAAATGAAAATGCCTAAAACTTTAAAAACCCCGACAAAATGCAATTTACAATTGACGAAAAAAATACAAATTTACAAAAAAGAAAAAATGTGAAAAAAGAAAAACTGAAAAATTTGAAAAAGGGGCTTTTTAAAAAAGGGAAACTGACAAAATGTTTAAATTTACAAACTTGACAATTTTAAAATCAAATGACGAATACTAGCAAATTAACAAAATGAAACTGTTTAAACTGTGAAAATGTAAAACTGACAAAAAGACAAAAATTTCAAAATGAAAATGGGCCCAAGACTAACAACCTGACAAAATGCAATTTACAATCCCGACATTTTACCAAATCAAACTGACCCTTTAAAAATAGCAAATTGACAAAAAGAAACTGTGGGAAAAAGAAAAACATACAATTTGAAAAAAGTGGGCCCCTTTAATTTAAGCAAACTGACCCAAAATTATTGGGCAAACTGACAAATTACAATACAAACTGACGCCAAAAAATAGCAAAGTTGGGCAAAATTTAAACGTGGGAAAAAGAAAAACGACAACATGAAAATGGGCCCTTAAACAAGCAAACTGACAAAAGGGTTTTTGACAAAATGACAATATTACAATATCAAACTAAAAAAAAATAGCCAAAAATTTGCAAAAAAAACAAAAATGTCAAAATGTGAAAATGAAAAAAATGAAAAAATGACAAACTTTCCAAAATGAAAATGGAAAATAAAACTAACAACCTGACAAAATGGGAATTGGACAATTTTGACGGAAAAAATAGCAAAGACAAAAGAAAATGGGGAAAAAGAAAAAAATTTCAATTTGAAAAAAAGACTTTAAAAAAAGCAAAAATGACAAAAAAGTTATTTAAAAAAATGCAATATTACAATATTAAACGGGCGAAAACAAGCAAATTGACAAAATAAAAAAATGTTAAACTGTGAAAATGATAAATCTGACAAAAAGGCCCCAAAATTTTCAAAATGAAAAAGACTAAGACTAGCAAAAAACCCCTACAAAATGCAATAAAAAAAATTTAGGGGGAAAATTTTCCAAATCAAACTGACGAAAATAGCAAATTTACAAAAAGTATCTGTCAAAAAATTGAATATAAAAAATTTTTACAAAAAAAGACAAAAAAATTCAATAGGGAAAAAGACTAAAATTTTAAAAACCCGGGCAAAATGCAATTGGACAAACTGACAAAACTTTCCCCAAAATTTTAAAAAGACGAAAAAATACAAATTGACAAATGAAAAATTTTGAAAATGGGGAAAAAAAAACCCAAATTTTAAAAAAAACCTAATCAAGCAAACGGGCCCAAAAAGTTTTTGACAAAACTGGACAAATATTACAATATCAAACTGGGCGAAAAAATAGCAAATTAACAAAATGGGAAAATGTGAAAAAGGGAAAACTGACAAAATGACAAACTTACAATATGGAAAAAGACCTTTAAAACTAACAACCGGGGCCCAAAAAGCAATTGACAAAAGACATTCACCCCAAAACCAAACTGACGTAAAACTAGCAAAATTTACAAAATGTAAAAATGTCAAAGTGAAAATGAAAAACTGACCCCAAAAGGACAAACTAACAATTTTGAAAAATAATAAAACTAACAACCTGACAAAAGGGAATTGGGGCAATCTGACAAATTTTTACAAAATCAAACTTACCGGGGGGGGGGAAAATAGCAAAAAGGGCAAAATGATAAATGTGGAAAATGAAAAAATACAATTTGAAAAAGGGCCCTTTAAACAAAACAAAAATGACAAAAAAGTTATAGGGCAAACTGAAAAAATTAAATATTAAACTGACGCAAACTAGCAAATTTACAAAAAAAGAAACCCTTTAAAAATGAAAAAATGGAAAAACTTTGAAAAAAGATTTAAAAAAAAAAAAAAAAAGGGGGAAAAAATGACAAAAAGTTTTTTGACAAACTGACAATATTTCAATATCAAATAACGAAAACTAGCAAATTCCCCAAAAACCCAAAATGGGCAAAAATGTGAAAAAAGAAAATTGGGCAAAAGACAAAAATTACAATATGAAAATTTCAAAACTAAAAAAAACCTGACAAAAGCCCAATTTACAATGGGCTTCTTTCAAAATCAAAAAATGACGAAAACTAACCCCCTTGGGGCAAAATGAAAATGTGGAAAAGGGAAAAAAATACAATTTTAAAAAAACTTAATAAAACAAAAAAGACCAAAAAGTTATTAACAAACTTTACAATTTTACAAAAATCAAAAATGACCCCCAAACTAGGGAAATTGACAAATGAAACTGTGAAAATTGAAAAACCTTTACAAATTTGAAAAAGACTAAAACAAACCAAAAAATGAAAAATGTTTTAAGGGCAAAAAATGGGCAATATTACAAAATCAAACTTTAAAGAAAACTTAGCAAAATTAAAAAAATCAAAATGTTTAAACTGTGAAAATGAAAACCTACAAAAAGACAAACTTTTAAAAAGAAAAAAGGGGCTAAAAAATAACAAACCCGACCCCAAAAAGGAATTGACAATCTGGGCATTCTTTCCCAAAAACAAACTGAAAGAAAACAAGCAAATTGAAAAATGAAACTGTGAAAATGAAAAACCCTTTAATTTGAAAATGGGCTAAAAACAAGCAAACTGCCAAAATGTTAATGGGCAAACGACAATATTACAATCCAAAAATGACGAAAAATAGCAAATTAAAAAAAATGAAATGTTCCCCAAAATGTTGGGAAAAGAAAAAACTGAAAAAAATGAAAAAAAATTTCAATATGAAAAAAGACTAAGACTTACAAAACCCCGACAAAAGGGAATTTACAATATGAATTCTTTACCAAATCAAAAATGACAAAAAAAAAAGCAAATTGGGGCAAAAAGAAAAATGTCAAACTGTAAAAAATGAAAATCTGAAAAAAATGACAAAAATTCCCAAAATGGGAAAATGACCCCCTTTAAAACCAACAACCTGACCCAAAATTTCAATTGGGAATTGATATTTTACAAAATACAAAATGACGAAAAAATAGCAAATTAACAAAAAGAAACGTCAAACTGGCAATAAAAATCGGGCAAAAAAGACAAACTTACAAAATGAAAATGACTAAAATTAACAAACCCGACCCAAAAAGAATAGACAATTTTGACCTTCTTTCAAAATCCCAAAAGACAAAAACTAGCAAAAAAAAACAAAAGAAACTGTCAAACTGTGAAATTGAAAATCTGACAAAATAACAAACTTCCCAAAATGAAAATGGGCTAAAGTAACAACCTGAAACAATTTCAATTTACATTCTGACCTTCTTAAAAAATAAACTGACGAAAACTAGCAATTTTTCAAAATGAAAAATTGAAAATAAAAAACTGACAATTTTAAAAAAACTATAGCAAGCAATGTACAAAAAAAATTTTTGACCCAAAACTGAAAATATTACTATATCAAATGACGAAAAATAGAAAAATTTAAAAAAAATAAAAAATGTCAAACAAAAGAAAATGAAAAACTGACAAAAAAGGGCAAAAATTTCAAATTTAAAAAGACCAAAAAATAACAAAACCCGTTTAAAAAGCAATAGACAATCTGAATTCTTAATAAATTTAAACTTTACCAAAAAAAATAGCCCAAAAATTTCTAAATGAAACGTCAAACCCCCGTGAAAATGGAAAAAACAGACAAAAGACAAAAATTACAATATGAAAATGAATAAAAAAAAAAAAACCTGACAAAAGCAATTTACAATCTGACATTCTTACAAAATCAAAAATGACCCCAAAACTAAACAAATTGAAAAAAAAAAACTGTTTAAAATGAAAAAAAGAAATTTTAAAAAGACTTAAAAAATGACAAAATGGTTTTTGACAAACGTGACAATTTTTTCAATATCAAATAACGAATTAGCAAATTAACAAAATAAAACTTTTCCAAAAATGTGAAAATGTAAATCTGACAAAAATGGGCAAACTTACAATATGAAAATGTCCCAAAACAACAACCTGACAAAAAGCAATTGACAATCTGGGCATTCTTCAAAACAAACGGGCGAAACTAGCAAAAGACAAAAAGAAACGGGAAAATGAAAAAAATACAATTTGAAAAAGAATTTTTTAATTAAAGGGAAACTGGCAAAAAAAGTTATAGACAAACTGACAATATTTCAATTCAAACTGACGCAAACTAGGGAAGTTGACAAAATGAAACTGTGAAAAATGAAAAAAAACGAAAACTTTAAAATGACTTAAACAAGGGGAAAATGGGCAAAATGTTATTGGGCAAAACTGACAATATTACAATATCAAAACTAACGAAAACTAGCAAAAATTTAAAAAAATCAAACCCGTCAAACTTGAAAAGAAAATTGACCAAAAAGACAAACTTACAATATGGGAAAAATTACTAAAAACTAACAACCTGACCAAAAAAGCAATTACAATCTGACAATAATACAATATCAAACTGCGGAAAAAATAGCAAATTGACAAAAATGAAAAATGTGGAAGGGAAAAAGAAAAAATTTCAATTTGGGAAAAATGACTACAAAAAAGCAAACTGACAAAAATGGGTTTTTAACAAAATGACAAAATACCCAAAACAAAAATGACGAAAAATAGCAAAATTTTAAAAAAAATGAAAAAATGTAAAAATTTTGAAAATGAAAATCTGGAAAAAAAAACAAACCTTTTCATAGGGAAAATGACTAAAGGAAAAAAACCTGACACAATGCAAATTTACATTTTTGACATTCCAAAAATCAAAAATGACGAAAAAAACTAAAAATTTTACAAAAGAAACGGGGGAAAAAAAAAAAACTGACAATTTTAAAAAGACTATAGAAGCAATGTGACAAAAAAAGTTATGACAAAAAGCAAATTTACTTATCAAACTTACGAAAATAGCAAATTAAAAAAATAAAAAATGTCAAACAGAGAAAATGAAAAAACTGACAAAAAAGACAAACTTTCAATATGAAAAAGACTTAAAAAACTAAAAAACCTGACAAAATTTTCCAAATTTACAAACCGACATTTTACAAATCAAACTGGAAAGAAAACTGGAAAAATTTACAAAAAAGAAAAAGGTTTAAAATTGAAAAGATTTTGAATTTGAAAAGGGCCCCAAAAAAAAGCCAAAAAATGTCAAAATGTAATTGGGCTAACTTTAAACCCCAAAATTAAAAAATATCTAACGGGCGGGAAAACTAGCAAATTAAAAAAAAATGAAAAATGTTCCCAAAGTTTAAAATGTAAATTGACAAAAAGAACCCCAAAATTACAATATGGGAAAAAGACTAAAAAAAAAACAACCCGTTAAAATGCAATTGAAAAAATTGACATTCTTACCCTAAATTTAAATGACAAAAACTAGGCCCAAAATTCTTTAAAAGAAATGTCAAACTGTGAAAAAAAGGGAAAAACAGACAAAAAAGACAAACTTACAATATTGGAAAAAAAGAATAAAAAATAACCCAAACCTGGGCAAAAATGCAATTGACAAAACTGACTTCTTACAAAAAACAAACTGACGAAACTAGCAAAAAATTTACAAAATAAAAATGTTAAAAGGGAAAAAATGACAATTTGAAAAAACTTAAATGACAAAAAGTTATTTACAAAAATTTACAATTTTACAATACAAAAATGACGGAAAACTCAGCAAATTTAAAAAAAATAAAACTGCAAAAATGTGAAAATGTAAATTGACAAAATGACAAACTTTCAATATGAAAAGGTTTTTAAAACAAAAAACCTGAAAAAAAGCAATTGACCAAATTTACATTTTTACAAAATCAAAAAAGACGAAAAATAGCAAAGGAAAAAAAAGAAAAAATTTTGAAAAAAGAAAAAACATACAAAATTTTAAAAAGACCCTTAATTCAAGCAAATGAAAAATGTTAAGACAAACTGGACAATATTACAAAATCAAACGACGCAAAAAAAGCAAAAATTGACAAAAAAGAAACTGTGAAAATGAAAAACTTTACAACCCCGAAAAGGGCTTAAACAAGCCCAAAAGGGCAAAAAAATTATGACAAACGGGCCCAAAAAAAATTTCAATATTTAAAAAATAACGAAAACTAGCCCAAAAAAAAACCCAAAAACAAAAATGTCAAACTGTGAAAATGAAAATTGACAAAATGACAAACTTTCCAAAATGAAAAAAATTTCTAAAAAATAACAAAACCGGGCAAAATGCAAAATTTAAAAACTTAAATTAAAACAATATCCCAAAATGACCCCCCAAAAAAAGCCCAAAAGACAAAATGGAAAAAAGTGAAAAAAAAAAACTTTTAATTTGAAAATGAAACAAAAGCAAAATTTAAAAAAATGTTATTAAAAAAACTGAAAAATATTACAATATCAAACTGACGGAAAAAAATAGGGAAAAAAAAAAAAAATGGGAAAATCCGTCAAACCCGTGAAAGAAAACTGACAAAAAGGAAAAAAACTTTCAATATGAAAATGCTAAACTAACAAAACCCGACAAAAAAGCAATTTTACAATCAGGGCTTTTTTACCCCAAAACAAAAATGGGCCCCTAAAATAAACAAATTGACCAAAAAATTTTCCCTTTAAAAAGGGGGAAAAGAAAATCTGACAAAATGGGCAAACCCAACAATATGAAAATGAAAATAAAACTAACAACCTTCCCCCCAAAAAGAAATTTACAATCTGAAATTTTTACAAAATCAAACTGATGAAAACTAGAAAAAGACAAAATGAAACTGGAAAATGAAAAAAAATACAATTTGAAAAAAAAACCCTTAAACAAGCAAAAATGACAAAAGGGTTTTTGACAAACTGCCCAAAATTTCAATATCAAACTGACGCAAACTAGCAAATTGACAAAATGAAACCCCGTGGAAAAAAGAAAAACTGACCAAATTTTAAAAAGACTAAAAGCAAGCAAAAATGCCCAAAAGTTATTGAAAAAAACGACAATAAATTACTAATTTAAAAATGACGTAAAAATAGGAAATTAAAAAATGAAAGTCAAACTGAGAAAATTAAAAACTGACAAAATGGGCCCAAAATTTTAATATAAAAATGACCCAAAAAAAAACAACCTGACAAAAAGCAATAGACAAAAACTGACATTCAACAAAATCAAATTACAAAAAATAAACAAAATTTCAAAATGAAAACTGTCAAACTGTGAAAATGGGAAAATTTAGACAAAATGGGAAAAAATTAAAAATATGAAAAAAAGAATAAAACTTAAAAAAACCCGACAAAAATGCAATTGACAATCTGCATTTTTTACAAAAAAACAAACTGGGCGAAAAAATAGGGAAATTTACAAAATGAAAAAATGTAAAAATTTAAAAAACCCCGAAAAAATTTTAAAAAGACTTAAACAAGCAAACGACAAAATGTTATTTACAAACTGGAAAAATTTTACAATATTTAAAACCCGAAAGAAAACTAGCAAAATTAAACAAAAATGAAACTGTCAAACTGTGGAAATGAAAATCTGACCCAAAAAGGAAAAAAAAACAAATGAAAAAGACTAAGACTTACAAAAAATGACAAAATGCAATTGACCCAAAATACATTCTTCCAAACAAACGACAAAAACAAAACAAATTGACCCAAAAAGAAAAAAATGTCAAAATGTGAAAAAGAAAAATTGGGCAATATGACAAAAATAACAATATGCAAAATTTACCCAAAAAAATAACAAACCCGACAAAAAGCAATTGGCAATTCTGGGCATTTTTACAAAAACCAAAATGACGAAAATAGCAAATTAACAAAATGAAAATGTAAAAAATGTGGCAAAAAAAAATCTGACCCAAAAAGACAAAAATTACAAAAGGGAAAAAGGGCTTTAAAAAAAAACAACCTGACAAAAGCAAAGACCCAAAAAGAACCCTTTTTTACAAAAAACAAACTGACAAAAACTAGCAAAATTACAAAATGAAAAAAATCAAAAATTTTTGAAATTTAAAAACTGACAAAAATTTAAAAAACTTACAATATGAATATGACTAAAGCTAAACAACCTGACCAAATTTCATTGGGGCATTTTGACATTCTTACAAAATCAAACTGAAAGAAAACTAGGGAAAATTTTTCAAAAAGAAACTGTTTAAAAAAAAAAAAACTGACAATTTGGAAAAAAAAAAATATAGCAAGCAATGTGAAAAAATGTTTTTTGGGCAAACTGGGCAATATTACTATATCAAAAATGACCCCCCAAAAAAGCAAATTAAAAAATAAAAAATGGGAAAAAAGAAAAAAATGAAAATTGACAAAAAGACAAAAATTTCAAAATGAAAAAGACTAAAAAATAACAACCCAAAAAAAATGCAAGGGCCCAAAAATTTACTTCTTTCAAATCAAAATGACGAAAACTAGCAAATGACAAAATGAAAAATTTTTAAAATGAAAAAATTTGAATTTGAAAAAAGACTAAAACAAGCAAAATGCCAAAAAAGTAATTTACCCAAATGACAAAATTACAATTCTAAATGGGGCGAAATTTCAGCAAATTAACAAAATGAAACTGTCAAAAAAATTTAAAATGTAAATCTGAAAAAAATGACAAATTTTCAATATGAAAAATGATAAAAATAACAAAAACCCGACAAAAAAGAATAGACAATCTGACATTCTTTCAAAATCAAAAATGACAAAAAACTAGCAAAATTTCTAAATGAAAAATGTCCCAAAATGTGAAAATGAAAATCAGACAAAATGACAAATTACAAAAGAAAATGAAAAAAAAACTAACAACCCGACAAAAAAAGCAATTGGGCAATTGACATTCTTACAAAAAACAAAATGACGAAAAAATAGCAAATTTACAAAATTAAAAAAAGTTTTAAAAAAAAAAAAAGGGCAATTTTAAAAAGACTTTAAAAAGCAAACTACAAAAGTTTTGACAAACTTGACAATTTTACAAATCAAACCCGACGAATTTAGCAAAAAAAAACAAAATAAAACTGTCAAACTGTGAAAAAGTAAAACTGACCCAAAATGACAAAAATTTCAAATGAAAATGTCTAAAACTAACAAAAACCGACAAAAAGCAATTGACAAAACTGAATTCTTTTCAAAAAAACAAAATGACGAAAAAATTGCAAATTGACAAAAATGAAAAGGGGAAAAAAAAAAACATACAATTTGAAAAAGACCCTTAAAACAAGCAAAATGACAAAATGTTTTTGGGCAAAAATGAAAAATATTACAATATAAAAATGACGCCCAAAAAAGCAATTTACAAAATGAAACTGTGAAAATGAAAAAAAATCCCAAATTTTAAAAAAACTTTAAACAAGCAAACTGAAAAAAATGTTTTTGACAAAAAGGGGCAATATTTCAATACAAACTGACGCAAATAGCAAAAAGACAAAAAAGAAAAAAGTGAAATTGAAAAAATGAAACTTGAAAATGGGCTAAAACAAGCAAACTGACAAAATGTTTAAGGGGCAAACGGGGCAAATTAACCCAAAATAAAAAAATAACGAAAACCCAGCAAAATTAAACAAAATGGAAAAATGTCAAAAATTTAGAAAAAAGAAAATCGACCAAAAAGGGGCAAATTTCAATATGAAAAAGGGCTAAAACTAACCCCCAAAAAAAAAAAAAAACCCGACCAAAAAACAATAGACCCAACTGGACATTCTTACAAAAACAAACTTACAAAAAAAATTTGCAAAATTTTCAAAATGAAACTGTCCAAAAATGTAAAATGGGAAAAACAGACAAAAAAGAAAAAACTTAAAAATATGAAAAAAGACCCAAAAAAATAACAAACCCGGGCAAAATGCAATTGACAATCCGGGCATTTTACAAAAACAAACTGACGAAAACTAGCAAATTGACAAAATGAAACTGGAAAATGAAAAACATACAATTTTAAAAAAAACTTAAAACAAGCAAAATGACAAAAAAGTTATTGACAAACTGAAAAATATTCCCAAAATCAAACTGACGCAAACTTTCAAAATTGACAAATGAAACTGTGAAAAGAAAAACTGACAACTTGAAAATGACCCAAAAAAAGCAAACTGACAAAATGTTAATTTACAATCTGACAATATTTCAATATCAAAATAACGAAAACTAGCAAATTTAAAAAAAATTTAAACTGCCAAAAAGTGAAAATGAAAAAAAATGCACAAAAATGGGGCAAAAATTACCAAAATGAAATGACTTTAAAAAAAAAAAACCCCGACAAAAAGCAAATTTACAATCGACATTCTTTAAAAAAACAAACTGACGAAAACAAACAAATTGACAAAAAAGAAAAATGTGAAAAAGAAAAACTTTCCCAATTGAAAAAAACTACAACAAGCAAACTGCCCAAAATGTTATTTACAAACTTTACAATATTAAAAATATCAAACTGACGAAAACAGAAAATTTAAAAAAATGAAACTGTCAAAAAAGTGGAAATGAAAATCTGACAAAAAGAAAAACTTACAATAAGAAAAGACTAAGATTTTCAACCCCGACCAAAAAGCAATTGGGGCAATTTGAATTCTTACCAAATCAAACCCGACCCAAAAACAAGCAAAATTTACAAAATGAAACTTTTCAAACGTGAAAATGAAAACAGACAAAAATGCCCCAAATTTTCAAATGAAAAAAGACTAAAACTAACAAAACCCGACAAATTTTCAATGGCCCAAACTGGAAAATTCTTTCAAAATCAAACAACGAAAACTAAACCAAAATTTAAAAAAATGAAAAATGTCAAACTGTGACAATAAAAATTTACAAAAAGACCAAAAATTACAATATGAAAATGACTAAAATTAACAAACCCCGACAAAAAGCAATAGACAATCTGACCTTTTACAAAATCAAACTGACAAAAAAATTTGCAAAAAAAAACAAAAAAAAAAACGTCATACTGTTTAAAATTGGAAAAACTGACAAAATAAAAAAATTACAAAATGAAAGACTAAAGCTAAACCCAAACCCGACAAATTTCAATTGGGCATTCTAATTTTACAAAATCAAACTGACCCAAAAAATAGCAATTTTACAAAAAAAAAACTGTGAAAATAAAAAACTGACAATTTTTTTAAAAAGGGCATAGCAAGCAATGTTTTTACAAAATGTTATTGACAAACTGAAAAATATTTTCTATATCAAACAGACGAAAAAAATAGCAAATTAACAAAATAAAAAATGCAAAACAGAGAAAATGAAAATCTGACAAAAAGACAAATTTCAATATGAAAAAAACTTTTTTAAAACCCCAACAACCTGACCAAAAAGCAATTGACAATCGGGCATTTTACAATATCAAACTGCCCGGGAAAAATAGCAAATTGACAAAATGAAAATGTGGAAAATGGGAAAAAAATTTGAATTTGAAAATGACTAAAAACCCAAGGCCAAAACTGTCAAAAAAGAAAATTGGGCTAAAATGACAATATTACAATATCCAACTGACCGGGAAAACAGCAAAATTAAAAAAAATGGAAAAACCCTCAAACAGTGAAAATGTAAATCTGACCCAAAAAAAGACAAACCCTTTAAAAAATGAAAATGACTAAAAATAAAACCTGACAAAATTTCAATAAGGGCAATCCCGACAATTTTTTACAAAATCAAAAATGAAAAAAAAATAGCAAAATTTCTAAAAGAAAAAATGTCAAAAAGTGAAAATGAAAAAACAGACAAAATGACCAAAATTACAAAATGAAAAAAGAATAAAACCCCCAAAAAACCTGAAAAAAATGCCAGACAATCTGACACCCCAAAAGAAAAAACAAACTGAAAGAAAATAGCAAATTGACAAAATGAAAAATGTGAAAATGAAAAAAATGACAATTTGAAAAAGACCTTTAAACCCAAACCAAAATGACAAAATGTTATTGACAAACTGACAATATTACAATATCAACTTAACGAAAACTAGCATATTAACAAAATCAAACTGTGAAAATGAAAAACTGACAATTTGAAAAAGACTTAAACAAGCAAACTGACAAAATGTTATTGACAAACTTGACAATTTTACAATATCAAACTGACGAATACTAGCAAATTAACAAAATGAAACTGTCAAACTGTGAAAATGTAAATCTGACAAAATGACAAACTTACAATATGAAAATGACTAAGACTAACAACCTGACAAAATGCAATTGACAATCAGACATTCTTACCAAATCAAACTGACGTAAACTAGCAAATTGACAAAATGAAACTGTGAAAATGAAAAACATACAATTTGAAAAAGACTTAATCAAGCAAACTGACAAAATGTTATTGACAAACTGACAATATGACCAATATCAACCTAACGAAAAACTAGCAAATTAGCAAAACAAAACTGTCAAACTCGTGAAAATTAAAAATGACAAAAATGACAAAACTTACAATATGAAATGACTAAAACTAAACAACCTGACAAAATGCAATTGACCAATCTGACGAAAAACTAGGCAAATTGGACAAATGAACTGTGAAATGGAAAAACTTTCAATTTAAAATGACTTTAAACAAGCAAACTGACAAAATGTTATTGACAAAACTGATGACAATATTACAATACAAACTGACGAAAAACAGAAATTGACAAAATGAAACTGTCAAACTTTGAAAAATGAAAATTGACAAATGGACAAACTTACAATATGAAATGACTAAGACTAGAACCATACAAATGGAAATTAAAACAATAGACAATCTTACCAATCAAACTGACGAAAACTAGCAAATTGACCAAATGGTATCTGTCAAAACTGTGAATAAAAAATTTGGACAAAATGACAAACTTACAATATTGAAAATGACTAAAATTAAAAACCTGAACAAAATGCAAATTGACAATCTGAAATATTCTCAAAATCAAACTGACGAAAAACTAGCAAATTGACAAAATGAAAAACTGGAAAAATGAAAAACATCCAATTGAAAAGACCTAATCAGCAAACTAGACAAAATGTTATTGACAAACGAAAATATTACAATACAATGACGAAAACTAGCACCAATTAACAAAAATGAAAAACTGTGAACTGAAAATCTGGACAAAAGAACACACTTACAATATGAAAATGACTAAGACTAACAACCTGACAAAATGCAATTGACAATCGACATTCTTACCAAATCAAACTGACGTAAACTAGCAAATGAACAATGTAAACTGTTCAAACTGTGAAAATGAAAATCTGACAAAATGACACAACTAAACAATATGAAATGAATAAAACTAACAACCTGACAAATGCAATTGACAATCTGACATTCTTACAAAAATCAAAACTGACGAAAAATAGCAAATTGACAAAATGAACTGTGAAATGAAAAAACATTACAATTTGAAAAAGACTTAATCAAGCAAAAACTGACAAAATGTTATAAGAACAAACTAAAAATATTACAAATCCAAAACTGACGCACAACTAGCAAAATTGACAAAATGAAAACATTTTTGTACCCCCCCCACATGAAAAACTGACAACATTGAAAATGACCTTAAACCACAGCACAAACCATGACAAAATGTGTTATCTGAACAAAAAACTGACACTATTACAATACAAAATAACGAAAACTAGCAAATTACAAAATCAAATTGTCAAACTGTGCAAATGAAATTGACAAAATGACCAAACTTACAATATGAACAAATTACTAAAACTAAACAACCTGACAAAAATGCAATTGACAATCTGACATTCTTACAAATCAAACTGACGAAAACTAAGCAAATTGACAAAATGAAACTGTGAAAATGAAAAACATACCCATTTGAAAAGACTAATCAAGCAAAAACTGACAAAATGTTAATGACAAACTGACAATATTACAATTATCAAAACAACGAAAACTAGCAAATTACAAATCAAACTGTCCACTGTTGCAAAGGAAAATCTGACAAAATGACAACTTACAATATGAATAAGACGTAAAAACTAAAAAACCTTACAAATGCAATTGACATCTGCATTCTTACAAAAATCAAAACTGACGAAAAACAAGCAATTGACAAAATGGAAAACTGTGAAAAATGAAAAAACTTTCCCAATTTGAAAAGACTACAACAGCAAAATTGCCAAAATGTTAAATGACAAACTGAAATATTACAATATAAACGACGAAGACTAGCCAAATTAACAAAAGAACAATGTCAAAACTGTGGAAATGAAAATCTGGACAAATGAAAAACCTTACAATATGGAAATGACTAAAACTAACAACCCTGACAAAATGCAATTGGACAATATGACATTCTTACCAAATCAAAACTAGACAAAAACAAGCAAATGACAAATGAAACTGTCAAACTGTAAAAATGAAAATCTGACAATATGACAAACTTACAATATGAAAATGACTAAAACAACAACCGACAAAATGCAATTGGCATCTGACATTCTTTACAAAATCAAACTGACGAAACTAGCAAATTAACAAATGAAACTGTCGAACTGTGACAATAAAAATCTGACAAAAATGACAAACTAACATATGAAAAATGACTAAAATTTAACAACCTGATTAAAATGCAATTAGACAATCTGACATTCTTACAAAATCAGAACTGACAAAAAACTAGCAAAATTACAAAAACGAAACTGTCCAAACTGTGGAAATGCAAATTCTGACAAAATAACAAACTTACAAAATATGAATATGATAAGTCTAACAACCTGGACACAATGCAAGACATTTCTGACATTCTTACAAAATCAAAATGACGAAAAACTAGCAATTTTACAAATGAAACTGTGAAAATAAAAATGACAATTGAAAAAAGGACTATAGCAAGCAATGTGACAAAATGTTATTGACAAAATGACAAATATTACTATATCAAACTCCGAAAAACTAGCAAATTAACAAAATAAAACTTGTCAAACAGAGAAAATGAAAATCGGACAAAATGACAAACTTTCAATATGAAAAATGACTAAACCTAACAAACCTGACACAATGCAATTGACAATCTGACATTCTTACAATATCAACTGACGAAAACTAGCAAATGACAAATGAATACTGTGAAAAATGAAAAAATTAGAATTTGAAAAATGAACTTAAAACAAGCAAAAATGTCAAAATGGAATTGACTAACTGACAATATACAATATCTAACTGACGAATACAGGCAAATTACAAAATGAAACTGTTCAAACAGTGAAAATGTAAATCTGACAAAATGAAAAACTTACAATATTGGAAAATGACTAAAACTAACAACCTGACAAAATGCAATGGACAATCTGACATTCTTACAAAATCAAATGACAAAAACTAGCAAAATTACTAAATGAAACTGTCAAACTGTGCAAAATGAAAATCAGACAAATTGACAATATTACAATATGAAAATGAATAAAGACTAACAACCTGACAAAATGAAATTGGACAATCTGACATTCTTACAAAATCCAAACTGACGAACTAGCAAACTGACACAATGAAACTGTGAAAATGAAAAACCGACAATTAGAAAAAGACTTAAACCAAGCAAACTGGACAAAAGTTATTGACAAACTGACCAATTTTACAATATCAAACTGACGAATATAGCAAATAACAAATAAAACTGTCAAAACTGTGAAATGTAATCTGACAAAATGACAACCTTACAATATGAAAAGGCTAAAACTAACAACCTGACAAAATGCAATTGACAATCTGACATTCTTACAAAATCAAACTGACGAAAACATAGCAAATTGACAAATGAAACTGTGAAAATGAAAAACATACAATTTGAAAAAGACTTAAATAGCAAACTGACAAAATGTTATTGACAAACTGACAATATACAATATCAACTTAACGAAAAACTAGCATATTAACAACTCAAAACTGTCAAAACTGTGAAAAATGTGAAAACACTGACAAAATGACAAACTTACAATATGAAAATGAATAAAAAATACACCAAAACTGACAAAATGCAATTGGACAATCTGACGAAAAACTAGCAAATGACAAACTGGAAAACTGTGAAAATGAAAAACTTTCAATTGAAAATGAACTTATTTTGAACAAGCAAACTGAACAAAATGTTATTGACAAACTGACAATATATCACAATATCAAACTGACGAAAACCAGCAAATTGACAAAATGAAACTGTTAAACTGTGAAAAATGAAAATCTGACAAAATGGACAAACTTACAATATGAAAATGACTAAGGACTTAGCAAACCATACAAAAATGCAATTACCCAATCAGGACAATCTTACCAAATCAAACTGACGAAAAACTCAGCAAATTGACCAAATGTATCTGTCCAAACTTGAATATAAAAATTGACCAAAATGACAAACTTACAATATGAAAATGACTAAAAGTAACAACTGACAAAATGCAATTGACCAATCTGACAATCTTCCAAATCAAAACTGACGAAAAACTAGCAAAAATTGACAAAATGAAACTGTAAAAAATGAAAAAACATCAATTGAAAAAAGACCTAATCAAGCAAACTGACCAAAATGTTATTGACAAACTGACAATGATACAATATCAAACTGACGAAAACCTAGCAAATAAAACACGAAACTGTGAACTGTGAAAATCTGACAAAATGACAAACTTACAATATAAATGACTAAGACTAACAACCTGACAAAATGCAATTGACAATCAGACATTCTTACCAAATCAAACGGACGTAAACTAGCAAATTGACAAAATGAAACTGTCAAACGGTGAAAATGAAAATCTGACAAAATGACAAACTATACAATATGAAATGAATAAACGAACAACCTGACAAAATGCAATTGGACAATCTTGACATTCTTAAAATAAAAACTGACGAGTAATAGCAAATTGACAAAAATGGAACGTGAAAATGAAAAACATACAATTTGAAAAAGACTTTAAACAAGCAAAATGGACAAAATGGTATTGACAAACTGACAAATTACAATACCAAACTAACGAAAATAGCAAATTAACAAAATCAAACTGTCAAACTGTGAAAATGAAAAACATACAATTGAAAAAGACTACAACAGCAAACTGCCAAAAGTTAATGACAAACTGACAATATGACAAAGATCAAAAACTGGACGAAGACTAGACAAAGTAACAAAAGAAACTGTCAAACGTGGAAATGAAAATCTGACAAAAATGAAAAACTTACAATATGAAAATGACTAAGACTACAACCTGTCCCAAGCAATTGACAATATGACATTCTTACCAAATCAACTGACAAAAAACAAGCAAATTGACAAAATGAAACTGTCAAAACTGGTAAAAATGAAAATCTGGACAATATGGACAAACTCACGGTTATATGGTAGTTAGCCTACCTTGTAACAAATCAAAATAAATACCAATCTTTATATTTAATTACTAATCATTTTAATAAGATAAAAAACAAACACTTGATACAATCAAAACAGTTCACCATTATCACAACAATATAAGTACAAAAAGTTATCACAAGGACGGTTGGTGTAATTTGGAACCCCCACTGCCTCTTAGAACACCACAATCACTGCACACTCAGTACACAACATTCTCCCCACTAAGATAGTTTACAATAATATGTTTAATATGCAGAGCGGCGTGTCTCTCGTTGAGGAGAGGTTGCCGTAGACTTAAGTGCTGTAGGTGAGCGGTAATGGCAGTTGCCGGAATGGGGGAATATCTGCAGTGGGGTTTGGGGTGCTGCAATGTTGGTGGCAATGCCACAGTTGGGTACTGGGTGTCGGTGAAGTTTTTTTTTTTTTTTTTTCCAGAGCCGTTTGCGAAACGGTCCACTGAAGTAGAGTTTTGAACTCGGCTCGTACGTTGATCCACATGACGTCTGGATACCCATCTTCGGTGCGACGGCAGATGATACCGGTCCAGGCGCTCTGTTATCACGGTGGAATCCATTTTGGTCCTTGGGAGTAATTTCTCATGTAGACAAGATCTCCAGTTCCGAAACTTCTTGCCCCCAATTCCGCTTGTAAATTGTTTTCTGTTTCTACCTGCTGGGTACGGGACTCATCAAGTGAATCAGGATGTAGACGGTCTAACTGTGAACGAGGTCTCCTGTGCATCAGAGCTTCTGCAGGGCTAAACCCTGTTGTTGAAAGTGGAGTCAGATGTTGGTTTAACAAATATCGTGCCAGTCTGATTTCCCAGCTGCCCACTACAATAGTCTTCAAGGCTCCTTGGCGGACTGCACCATACGTTCGGCCTGACCATTTGATGCGGGATGATACGGAGCGACTCGTATGCTTTTAATTCCGTTGTCTGAGCAGAACTGCTGGAATTCATTTGCTGTGAACGATGCCTTGTTGTCAGAAACGATTATGTCGGGTAAACCATGAGTCGCAAATAGGCTCGCAAGCTTGTTAATAACCGTTGTTGCAGCCATGGAAACAGGAATGACCTCCAACCACTTTGTATTGGAATCTACCACAATAAGGAATGTCTTTCCCTGGAAGGGGCCCGCAAAATCAATATGGAGGCGAGACCAGGGTTTTTTCCGAACGCCCCCACGAACGTGGAGGAGCCAATTCTGTCTTGTTGGTAGGTGCAGGTGCTTTCTTCATAGCCTCCACTTTGTTTTGTAAAGGGTATTCTCCTGTAGCTCCTTTATAGTCACCACAAATTCGTATATCACCATTCTGTTTAATAACCGGAACAATAGGGGTTGCCCAGCGTGAATGACGTAGGGCTACTGGTCGTAGAATGTCCTTACATACCAGTTTATCTAAAGCTTCATCCAACCTTGGTCGTAATGCAAATGGTACTGGGCGAGCTTTGTAGAACTTAGGTAAAACCGTTGGATCTACATCAATGTGTACCTCAGGTCCATTGTACTGACCAATGTCCTCGGAAAATACTTCCTCGTACTGTTTAAGTATTTCGGTTAAACTTTCAACTCGTGTCTGGTGAACTCCATTAAGAGCGATTTGAATTCCAGGTGTGGGAACCAGTCACGACCCAAAAGTGGACTGCCATTGCCATCAACAACAGTGAGTGGTAGGTCACACTTATGACCGTTGAAACTAGCTTGTACAGTACACATACCTTTAACATGTAGCTGTTGTTTGGACCACGTGCGCAGTGTCTTCGAATAGGGTCGGACTTCAACATAATCTTGTAATAATTCAACAAATGCGCTAAAACCAATGATAGAGCATGCAGACCCTGAGTCTATCTCCATTTGGACTGGCTTGTCATTAAGTAACACTGATACTGTTTGTAGTGTCTCTGCCCTCAGGAACACTTGTGTTTAAAATGTAAACATTTCTAGCCTCACTTATCTGATCTACTTCTTCGCATGTGTTTTCCACAATGGAGTGTGTATGCTCACCGTGAACAGTCCTGTTTCCTTCCTTCCTGCCTCTAAAACTAGGCTTTAGCTGGACTGGCTGGACATTTTGGTTAGAAAACTTGGCCTTACTGTAGCAAACACGTTCAATGTGTCCAGTTCTCTTACAAAACCGACAGACAGCCTGGATAAAATGGCAAGTTTCTGGAGGGTGTGTGTCCCCACAGCGGAAACATGGCTTCCGTTCAGAACTTGTAGACTTCTGGCGTTGTTTAACTTGATTAACCGTAGTATTAAAACTAGTAGAATTATTACCTGCCTGGCTGGTACGTAATTCTTGCGCTTGGAGCGTAGCAGCCTCTGCTGCCAGTGCATACTTCTGTGCGGACTCAAAAGATAAAGATGTGGTTGACAGGAACTTGCGTTGCAGCTGTTCGTCCTGAACACCACAGACAAGACGGTCTCGCAGCATGGAATCCAAAGTGGTTCCAAAATTACAATGCTCTGCCAAGTGCCGCAGTTCAGCTATGTATGCTGATATACACTCCTGTGCTCGCTGATTCCTCTTATGGAATTTAAATCGCTGGACAATTTCAGATGGCGTAGGGTTGAAATGTAGTTTCACAGTGGTTAGAATGTCCTTGTAAGAAACTGTGTTTGGTAAGGCTGGAGACACGAGTGAGCGTATTGTCGCATAAGTAGCAGGGCCACAAACGGTAAACAGCACAGCTCGTTTCCTCTTATCACTGGTTATGTTATTTGCTTCGAAATAGAAATCAAGGCGTTCTTCATAGAGTGTCCATGATGCCATTGGTCTACCTTCCTCTGCGTCAAATTGTTCCATCACTCCAAATGTTGCCATCTCTAAGTTTGTCTATACCTTGGGGCTAAGCCTGACAAAGGTGGACCTGTGCCCGTGATGCGTGAATTAAATCACTATCCCATCCTCGTCGCCAAATGTTACGTATGGTAGTTAGCCTACCTGTAACATAATCAAATATAAATACACTTCTTTATATTTAATTACTAATCATTTTAATAAGATAAAAACAACACTTTATACAATTCAAACAGTTCACTTCATCTCACAACAATATAAGACAAAAAGCCATCACCAAGACTGTTGGTGTCATTTGGAACCACTGCCTCTTAGAACACCACAATCACTGCACACTCAGTACACAACACTTACAATATGAAAATGACTAAAACTAACAACCTGACAAAATGCAATTGACAATCTGACATTCTTACAAAATCAAACTGACAAAAACTAGCAAATTAACAAAATAAAACTGTCAAACTGTGAAAATGTAAATCTGACAAAATGACAAACTTACAATATGAAAATGTCTAAAACTAACAACCTGACAAAATGCAATTGACAAACTGACAATACTTCCAAAATCAAACTGACGAAAACTAGCAAATTGACAAAATGAAACTGTAAAAATGAAAATCTGACAAAATGACAAACTTACAATATGAAAATGACTAAGACTAACAACCTGACAAAATGCAATTGACAATCAGACATTCTTACCAAATCAAACTGACGTAAAACTAGCAAATTGACAAAATGTAACTGTCAAACTGTGATAATGAAAATCTGACAAAATGACAAACTAACAATATGAAAATGAATAAAACTACAACCTGAAAAAAATGCAATTGACAATCTGACATTCTTAAAAAAATCAAAATGACGAGAAAAGCAAATTGACAAAATGAAACTTTTGAAAAGAAAAAACATACAATATGAAAAAGACTTAATCAAACAAACTGACAAAATGTTATAGACAAACTGACAATATTACAATATCAAACTGACGAAAATAGCAATTAAAAAAATTCAAACTGTCAAACTGTGAAATGAAAATTGACAAAATGACAAACTTTCAATATGAAAATTACTAAAAAATAACAACCTGACAAAATGCAATTGACATCTGACATTCTTACAAAATAAAACTGACGAAAACTAGCAAATTGACAAATGAAACTGTGAAATTGAAAAACTGACACTTGAAAATGACTAAAACAAGCAAAACTGAAAAATGTTTAAAGACAAATGACAATATTACCCAAAATCAAACTACGAAAACTAGCAAATAACATATCAAACTGTCAAACGTGATAATGAAAACTGACAAAGACAATTACAATATGAAATGACTTTAAAAATAACAACCCGACAAATGCAATTTACAATCGACATTCTTACAAAATCAAACTGACGAAAAAAGCAAATTGACAAAAATGAAACTGTGAAATGAAAAACTTTCATTTGAAAAATGACTAAAAAACAAGCAAACTGCCAAAATGTTAATGACAAATGACAATTATTACAATATCAAACTGACGAAGAAATAGCAAATTAACAAATGAAATGTCAACGTGAAATGAAAATCTGACAAAATGAAAAACTTACAATATGAAAAAGACTAAGACTTACAACCTGACAAAATGCAATTGAAAATCTGAAATTCTTACAAAATCAAACTGACAAAAACTAGCAAAATTACAAAATGAAACTGTCAAACTGTGAAATTGAAAATCTGGGCAAAACAAACTTACATATGAATATGACTAAAGCTAACAACCTGACACAAATGCAATTGACATTCTGACATTCTTACAAAAACAAACTGAAAAACAAATTTTACAAATGAAACTGTGAAAATAAAAACTGCAATTTGAAAAGACTATAGAAGCAATGTGACAAAATGTTATGACAAACTGACAATTTATATATCAAACTGACGAAAAAATAGCAAAATTAACAAAATAAAACTGTCAAAGAGAAAATTGAAAATCTGACAAAATGACAAACTTTCAATATGAAAATGACTAAAACTAACAACCTGGGCAAAATGCAATTAACAAACTGACATTCTTTCAATATCAAACTGGACGAAAACTAGCAAATTGACCCAAAATGAAAACTGTAGAAAATGAAAAAATTAGAATTGAAAATGACTAAAAAAAGCAAACTGTCAAAAAGTAATTGACTAAATGACAATATTCAATATCTAACTAACGAAAATAGCAAATTAACAAAATAAAAATGTCAAACGTGAAAATGAAAATTGACAAAATGACAAACTTCAATATGAAAATGACTAAGACTAACAACCTGACAAAATGCAATTAACAATCAGACATTCTTACCAAATCAAACTGACGTAAACTAGCAATTGACAAATGTAACTGTCAAAACTGTGAAATGAAAATTGACAAATGACAAACTCATTGAAAATGATAAAACAACACAACCTGCAAATGCAATTGACAATTGACATTCTACAAAATCAACTGACGAGAATGCCCAATTGACAAATAAACTGTAAAAATGCAACAATTTGAAAAAACCTTCAACAAACTACAAAATGTATGACAACTGACTATACAACAAACCTGACGCCCAAACTAGCAAAAAGACAAAAGGGAACTTGAAAATGAAAACCCAAAATTGAAAATGACAAAAAGAACTGACAAAATGTTATGACAAAACTGACAAATTACTACAAACTAACGAAAATAGCAAATTAACAAAATCAAAATGTAAAATGTGAAAATGAAAACAAAATACAAACCAATTGAAAATTACTAAAACTACAAAATGACAAAATGCAATTGACAATCTGATTCTTACAAATCAAACTGACGAAAACTAGCAAAATGACAAAATGAAACTGTGAAAATGAAAAACATACAATTTGAAATTGACTACAACAAGCAAACTGCCAAAATGTTTAATGACAAACTGACAATATTCTATATCAAACTGACGAAAACTAGCAAATTAAACAAATAAAACTGTCAAACAGAGAATGAAAATCTTGACAAAATGACCAACTTTCAATATGAAAATGACGAAACCTAACACCATGACAATGCAATTGACAATGCTGACATTCTTACAATATCAAACTGACGACACTAGCAAATTGACAAAATGAAAACTGTGCAAATTGAAAAATTAGAGTTTGAAAATGACTAAAACAAGCAAATGTCAAAATGTAATTGACTACTGACAATTTATTACAATATCTAACTGACGAATACAGCAAATTAACAAATGAAACTGTCAAACAGTGAAAATGTAAATCTGACAAATGACAACTTACAATTGAAATGACCTAAAACTACAACCTGACGAAAATGCATAGACAATCTGACATTCTTACAAAATTCAACTGACGAAAACTAACAAATTGACAAATACTGTGAAAAATGAAACACTGACAATTTGAAAAGACTTAAAACAAAAGCAAACTGACAAAATGTTTTGACAAACTTGACATTTTACAATCATCAACTGACGAATACTAGCAAATTGACAAAATAAAACTGTCAAACTGTGAAAATGTAACATCTGGACAAAATGACAAACCTTACAATATGAAATGTCTAAAACTAACAACCTGACAAATCAATTGCATCTGACTTCTTCAAATCAACTGCCGAACTAGCAAATTGACAAAATGAAACTGAGAAAATGAAAAACATACAATTTGAAAAAGACTTATCCAAGCAAACTGACAAAATGTTATTGACAAACTGACATATTACAATATCAACTGACGCAAACTAGCAATTGACAAATGAAACTGTGAAAATGAAAAAACTGACAACTTGGGAATGACTTATAACAAGCAAACTGACAAATTGTTATTTGACAAACTGACAATATTACAATATCACTTAGACAACTACATCTTAACAAAATCATAACTGTCCACTGTGAAAATTAAAAACTGACAAAATGAGACAAACTTACAATATTGAAATGACCTAAAACTAACAACCTGACAAAATGCAATTGCAATCTTGAAATCTGACGAAACTACCCCCGCAAATTGCAAAATGACTGTGAAAATGAACGAACTTTAATTTGAAATGACTTAAACAAGCAAACTGACAAATGTTATTGACAACTGACAATATTACAATTCAAACTGACGAAAACCGCAATGACAAAATGAAACTGGCAAACTGTTAAAATGAAAAATCTGACAAACTTGACCAAACTACAATATGAAAATGACTAGACTAGCACCCATACAAATGCAATTAACAATCAGCCAATCTTACCAATCAAAACTGACGAAAACTAGCAATTGACAAAATGGATCTGTCAAACTTGTAATATAAAAATTTGACAAAATGGCAAACTTACAATATGAAATGACTAAACTTACAACCTGACAAAATGCAATTGGACAATCTGACAATCTTCCAAAATCAAACTGACGAAACTAAGCAATTGCAAATGAAACTGTGATAAATGAAAAACATCCAATTTTGAAAAAAGACCTAATCAAGCAACGACAAATGTATTGACAAACTGACCATAATTACAATATCAAACTGACGAAAAACTACAAATTACAAAATGACACTGTGAAACTGAAATCTGGCAAAATGACAAACTTACAATATGAAAATGCCTAACTAACAACCTGAACATGCAACTGACAATCAGACATTCATACCAATCAAACTGCGTAAACTAGCCCAATTGAACAAAATGTAACTTGTCAACACTGTAGGAAATAAAATCTGACAAAATGACAAACTAACAATCTGATGATGAATAAAACTAACACCTGACAAAATGCAATTGACATCTGACATTCTTACAATATCAAACTGACGCAAACTAGCAAATTGACAAAATGAAACGGTGAAAATGAAAAACTGACAACTTGAAAATGAACTTAACCAGCAAACTGACAAAATGTTATTGACAACTGACAATATTACAATATCAAACTAACGAAACTACAAATTAACAAAATCCAATCTGTCAACTGTGAAAATGAAAACTAGACAAAATGACAAACTTTCAATATGAAAATTACTAAAACTAACAACCTGACACAATGCAATTGCACAATCTTGACTTTCTTTACAAAATCAAACTGACGAACAACTAGCAAATTGACAAAATGAAACTGGACAATGAAAACATACAATTTGAAAGACTAATCAAAGAAACTGACAAAATGTTATGACAAACTGAACATTACAATATAAACTAACGAAAACTAGCAAATTAACACATCAAACTGTCAAACTGTGAACATGACAAACTGACAAATGAACAAACTTTCAATATGAACATGACTAAAACTAACAACCTGGACGAGATGCATTGACAATCTGACTTTCTTACAAAAATCAAACTGACAAAAACAATCAATTGACAAATGAAACTAGTGAAAATGAAAACTTTTTCAATTTGAAATGAACTACAACAAGCAAACTTCCAAAATTGGTTATGACAAACTGACAATATTACAATATCAAACTGACGAAGACAAGCAAGATCAACAAAGGGAAAACTGTCAAACTGTGGAAATGAAAATCTGACAAATGAAAAACTACATTATGAAATGACTAAGCTTACAACCCTGACAAAATGCAAATTGACATATACAATTCTTACCAAATCAAACTGACAATAAACAGCAAATTGACAAAATGAACTGTCAAACGTAAAAATGAAAATCTGACAATATTTGAAACAACTTACATAGAAAATGACCTAAAACTAACAACCTGACAAAATGCATTGGCAATCTGATATCTTACAAATCAAACTGACGAAACTACACATTAACAAAATGAAACTGTCAAACTGTGACACCATAAAATCTGACAACAATGACAAACCTTACAATATGAAAATGACTAAATTAACAACCTGACAAATGCAATAGACAATCTGACATTCTTACAGAACAAAATGACAAAAACTCGCAAATTACAAAATGAGAAACTGTCCAACCTGTGGAAATTGAAAATCTGGGGGGGAAAAAACCCCCCCCCCCAAAAAAAAAAAAAAAAAAAATACAACTTACAATATGATATCCTAAAGCTAACAACCTGCACAAGGCAATTGCATTCTGAATTCTTACAAATATCAAACTGACGAAACTAGCAATTTTACAAAATGAAAACTGTGAAAATACAAAAACTGACAATTTGAAAAAGACTATAGCAAGCAATGTACAAATGTTATTGCAACTGCCTTATTACTATATCAAACTGACGAACTATCAATAACAAAATAAAACTGTCAACGAGAAATGAAAATCTGACAAAATGACAAACTTTCAATATGGAAATGACTAAAACTAACAACCTGAATCAAAATGCAATTGACAATCTGACATTCTATAACAAATCAAACTGACGACAAACTAGCAAATTTGACAAATGAAACTGTGAAAATGAAAAAATTAGAATTTGAAAATGAACTAACAACAAGCAAACCTGTCCAAAATGTCAATTGACTAACTGACAATATATACATATCTACTGACGAATACTTATCAATTAACAAAATGAAACTGTCCAAACAGTGAAAATAGTAACTCTGACAAAATGACAAACTACAATAATAAATGACTAAAACTAACAAACCTGTTAAATGCAATAGACAATCTGACATTCTTACATAATCACACTGACACAACTAGCAAATTATCTAAATATGCACTGTCAAACTGAGAGAGGGAGTGAACATGAAAATCATACAAAATGACAAACTACATACTAAAATGAATAAACTAACAACCTGACAAATGCAATTGAACAATGCTGACCTTCTTACAGACTCAAACTGACGAAACTATCAATTGACAAAATAAAACTGTGAAAATGAAAACGGACATTCTAAGAACAATTGAAAAAAGACTAAACTTGACAAAATGTTATTGACACACTTGACAATTTTACAATACAAACTGAACGAGCTAGCAAATTAACAAATACAACTGTCAACTGTGAAATGTAAATCTGACACAATGACAAACTTTAACCATATGAAAATGTCTAAACTAACAACCTGACAAATCAATTTGACAATCTGACATTCTTACAAAATCAAACTGACGAAACTAGCAAATTGACCAAAGGAAACATGTGAAATGCAAAACATACAATTTGGAAAAAGACTTAATCCAGCAAACTGACAAAATTTATAGACAAACTGACAATATTACAATATCACTACGAAACTAGCAAATTAACAAAATCAACTGTCCAACTGTGAAAATGAAAATTGACACAATGACAGACTTACAATAGGAAAATTACTAACTAGCACCTGACAAAATGCAATTTGACAATCTGACAATAATACATATCAAACTGACGAAAACTAGCAAATGACAAAATGAAAACTGTGAAATGAAAAACTTGCAAATTTGAAAATGACTACAACAAGACTGACAATGTTTCAGTAACAAACTGACAATAATACAATATCAAACTGACGCAAACTAGCAAATTACCATAACAAATGAAACTGTCCAAACTGGGGGAAAATGAAATCTGCAAATAACAAAACTTTCAATATGAATATGACTAAAGCTAACAACCTGCCCAATGCAATTGACATTCTGACATTCTTTTACAAATCAACTGACGAAAACTAGCAATTTACAAAATGAAACTGTCGAAAATAAAAAACTGGACAATTTGAAAAATAGACTATAGCAAGCAAGGTTTAAAAAATGTTTATTGACAACTGACATATTACTATATCAAACCTGACGAAAACTAGCAAATTAACAAAATAAAACTGTCAAACAGAGAAATGAAAATCTGACAAATGACAAACTTTTCCAATATGACAATGATAAAACTAACAACGACCTAACAAAATTGCAATTGACCATCTGACATTCTTACAATATCAACATGAACGAAAACTAGCAAATTGACAAAATTAAACTGTGAAAATGAAAGATTAGAATTTGAAAATGACTAAACAAGCAAACTGTCAAATGTAATTGCTAACTGACCATATTACAATATCTAACTGACATACGGCAAATTAACAAAATGAACTGTCAAACAGTTAAATGATAATCTGACAAAATTACAAACTTACAATATGAAAATTACTAAAACAAACAACCTGTATTTAAAATGCAATCGCCCATCTACATTCTTACATAATCAAACTGACAAAACTAGCAAAATTACTAATGAAACTGTCCCAAACTGTGAAAATGAAAATCATACAAAAATGCAAAACCTTCCCCATATGAACATTGAAGTAACACCTAACACCTGCCAAATGCAATTGACAATCTGCCCATTCTTACAAAATCAACTGACGATAACTAGCAAATTGACAAAATAAACTGTGAATGAGAAAACTGACATTTTGGAAAAGACTTACCTGCAAAATGTGTGGGCAACTGGACAATTTTACAATATCAACTGACGAATACTATCAATCAAATCACTGTCAAACTGTTAAAATGTAAATCTAACAAAATGACAAACTTAACATATGAAAATGTCTAAAACTAACAAACCTGACAAATGCAATTGACAATCTGACATTCTTACAAATCAAACGGCGAAACTACAATTGACAAAATGAAACTGTGAAAATGAAAAACATACAATTGAAAAAGACTTAATCAGCAAACTGACAAAATGTTATAGACAACTGACAATATTACAATATCAAACTGACGCAATACCTAGCAAATGACAATGAAACTGGAAAATGAAAACTGAACAACTTGACATAATTAAACAGCAAACTGACAAATGTTATTGACAAACTGACATATTACATAATCAAACTAACGAAAAACTAGAAAATTTAACAAAATCAAACTGTCAAACTTGAAAATGAAATTGACAAATGCACTTACAATATGAAAAATTACTAAACTACAACCTGACAAAATGCAGATTGACATCGACATTAATACCAATATCACACTGAACGAAAACTACATTGACAAATGAACTGTGAAAATGAAAACTTTCAATTTGAAAATGACTACACAAGCAAACTGTATCAAATTTATTAACAAACTGACATATACAATATAAACTGACGAAGCTAGCAATTAACAAATGAAACTGTCAAACTGTGAAAATTAAAATCTGACAAAAATGAACAAACTACATATGAAAATGACTAAGACAACAACCTGACAAATGCCAATTGACAATCAGACATCTTACCAAATCAAAACTGACGTAAACTAGCAATTGACAAATGTAAACTGTCAAACTGTGGAAAATGAAAATCTGACAAAATTGAAAAACTAACAATATGACATGATAGAACTAACACCTTACAAAATGAATTGACAATCTGACGATTCTTAACAAAGATCAAACTGAATGAAAAACTACAACTTGGACAAAATGAACTGTGAAAATGAAAGCCCATACAATTTGAAAAGCTTATCAAGCAACTGACAAAATGTTAATGACAACTGACATATTTCAATATCAACTGACGCAAACTAGCAGATTGACAAAATGAACTGTGAAAAATGAAAAACTGACACTTGAAATGCATTTTAACAAGCAAAACTGACAAAATGTTATTGACAAACTGACAATATTTACAATATCAAACTAACCCGAAAACTAGCAAATTAAAAAATCAAACTTGTCAAACCTGGGAATATAAAAATCTGACAAAATGACAATCTTACACTATGAAAATGACTAAACTAACATCTGACAAAATGCCAATTGACAATCTGAACAATCTTTACAAAAAATCAAACTGACGAAAACTAGGCAAATTGACAAATTAACTGTCAAACGTTGAATATAAAAATCTGACAAATGACAAACTTACAATATGAAAATGACTAAAACTAACAACCTGAAACAAAAAAAAACAGAAAATGCATTACAATCTGACAACTTACAAAATCAAACTGCGAACATCCGCAGCAAATTGACAAAATGAAACTGTGAAAATGAAAACCTCCAATTTGAAAGACATAATCAGCACACTGACAAATTGTTATTGACAAACTGACAATATATATTACAATATCAAACTGACGCAAACTAGCAATTGGTCAAAATGCAACTGTGAAGTTGAAAAACTGATACTTGAAACATGACTAAAACATGCAAAACTGAAAAGATGTTAATGACAAACTGCAATATTACATATCAAACTAACGAAAAACTAGCAAATTAACAAATCAACTGTCAAACTGTAAATAAACTTGGCTGTCGGATACGCCTGGTCCGAATTGTCATTAAATGCGTGACTTTTTCGAACTGATTGCACAGCTGCTGTGAAAAATGAAAAGTGACAAAATGACAAAATTCAATATGATATGACTAAAAACTAACAACCTTACAAAATTGCAATTGACAATCTACATTCTTACAAAATCAAACTGACGAAAACTAGCAAATTGAACAAAAAAAAACTGTTGAAATGAAAAACTGACAATTTGAAAAAGACTTAACAAGCAAACTGACAAAATGTTTATTGACAAACTTGACATGTTACAATTCCAACTGACATACTAGCAAATTACCAAATAAAACTGTCAACTGTGAAAATGTAAATCTGACAATGACAAAACTTACAATAATGAAAATGTTCCCCTAAAACTACAACCTGACAAAATGCAATTGACAAACTGACATTCTTACATAATCAAACTGAACACAAACTTGCAATTGGGGACAAATGAACTTGTGAATGAAAAACATACAATTTGAAAAGACTTATCAAGCAAACTGACAAAATGTTATGACAAACTGACAATATTAAAATATCAACTAACGAAAACTAGCAATTAACAAATCAAACTGTCCAAACGTGAAAAAATGAAAAAGTGACAAAATGCCAACTTACAATATGATATGACCTAAAACCTAACACCGACAAAAACTGTCAATGGACAATCTGAATATTATTACAATATCAAACTGACGAAGCTAGCAAATGACAACAATAAAACTGTGAAAATGAAAAACTGACAATTGGAAAAACTTAAACAAGCAAACTGACAAATGTTATTGACAAACTTGAACAATTTTACATATCAAACGACGATACTACAATTACATAAATAAAAACTGTCAAACTGTGAAAATGTAAATCTGACAAAATGACCAAAACTAACAAGTAGGAAATGACCTAAACTAACAACCTGACAAAATGCAATTGACAATCTGACATTCTTACAAAATCATACTGACGAAAACTAGCAATTGGACAAATGCTACTGTGAAAATGAAAACACTACCTTTTAAAAAAGACTTATCCGCAAACTGACAAATGTTATTGACAACTGACAATATTACATTCCAACTGACGCAACTACAAATTGAACAAATGAAACTTTTGACGTTGAACCTGACAACTTGAAAATGACTAAAACAAGCAACTGAAAAATGTTAATGACAAACTGACGAATATTAAAATAAATAAACTAACGAAAACAACTAGCAATTAACAAATCAAACTGTCAACTTGAAAATGAAAAGTGACAAATGACAAACTTTACGATATGGATATGACTAAAACTAAACAACCTGACAAAATGCAATTGACATCTGAATTATTACAAATCAAACTGAACGAAACTAGCACATTGACAAATGATAAACTGTGAATGAAAAACTGACATTTGAAAAGACTAAATAAGCAAAGTGACAAAATGTTATTGACAAACTGACAATATTACTTATATTATACCTGACGTAAACAGGAAATTTAACAATTGAAACTGTCAAACTGAGAAATGAAAATCTGAACAAAAGACAAACTTTCAATATAAAAATGACTAAAACTAACCAACCTGACAAAATGCAATAGACAATCTGACATTCATACAAAATCAAACTTACAACAAACTAGCCCCTTACAAAATGAAACTGTCAAACTGGTTGAAAATGAAATCAGACAAAATGACAAACTAACAATATGAAAATATAAAACTTACAACCTGACAAAATGGCAATTGACAATCTGACATTCTTAACAATCAAGACTGACGAAACTAGCAAATTGACAACTTGAACTGTGAAAATTAAAAACTGACATTTAAAAAGGACTTAAACAAGGACAAAAAAAAAGAACAACTGAACAAATGTTATTGACAAACTTTACAATTGTTACCAATATCAAACTGACGAAAGACTAGGCAAATTAACAAATGAACTGTCAAACTGTGGAAATGTAAATCTGACAAAATGAAAAACGTAACAATTGACAATGACTAAGAACTTTACACCTGACAAAATGCAATTGACAATATGACATGCTTACCAATCAACTGCAAAACAAGCAAATTGACAAATGAAACTGCCCAAACTTGAACATGAAAATCTGACAATACGACAAACTAACATATTGCAATGACTAAAACTAAACAACCTGACAAATACAATTGGCAATCTGACAGTCTACAAAATCAAACTGACGAAACTAGCAATTAACAAAAATGAAACTGTCAACACTGTGACAATAAAATCCTGACAAAATTACAAACTTTACAATATGAAAATGACTAAAATTAACAACCTACAAAATGCAATAGACAAACTGACTTCTTACCAAATCAAACTGACAAAAACTAGCAAATTACAAATGAAATCTGTCAAACTGTGTAAATTGAAAATCTGACAAAAATACAAACTTAAATATGATAGACTACAAGCTAACAACCTGACAAAATGCAATTGACATTCTGACATTCTTACAAAATCAAACTGACTAAACCAGCAATTTTACATAATGAAAGACTGTGAAAAATAAAAAACTGAACAATTTTGAAAAAGACTATAGCAAGCAATGTGACACAATGTTATTGACAAAACTGACAATATTTACTATATCAAACTGAACGAAAACTAGCAAATAAACAAATAAACTGTCAAACAGAGAAAATGAAAATCTTACAAAATGACACTTTCATAGAACTGATAAAACTAACAACCAGACCCAATGCATTGACAATCTGACATTCTTACAATATCAACTGAGAGGGGGGGGGGGGACGAAACTAGCAAATTGACAAAATGAAACTTGTGAAATATGAAAAAATTAGGAATTTTTGCAAAATGAACTAAAACAAGCAAACTTCCAAATGTAATTGACTACTGACATATTACAATCTAACTGACGATACTAGCAAATTAACAAATGACTGTCAACGTGAAAAATGTAAATCTGCCAAAATGACAACTTACAATATGAAAATGACTAAAACTACAACCTGACAAATGCAATAGACACTCTGACACTTCCTCCAAAATCAACTGTGTAACAAAAACTACACAGCAAAAATTACAACGAAATGTCAAACTGTGACATGAAATCAGACAAAATGACAACTTCACAATATGAAATGAATAACTAACACCTGACAAAATGCAATTGGAACAATCTGACATTCTTACAAATCAACTGACGAAACTAGCAAATTGACAAAATAAACTCTCGCCCACACAACACAATACACAAAAACTAGGACATTTTGAAAAGACTTAAACAAGCAAACTGACAAAATGTTATTGACAACTTGACAATTTTACAATATCAAACGACTAATTCTACGCAAATTACAAATAAAACTGTCAAACTGTGAAAATGTAAATCTGACAAAATGACAAACTTACAAATATGAAATGTCTTAAAACTAACCCCTGACAAATGCAATTGAACACAATCTGACATTTCTTACAAAACAAACTACGAAAACTTGCAAATTGACAAAATGAAACTGTGAAAATGAAAACCCTGATACTTGAAAATGCTAAAACAAGCAACTGACAAAATGTTTATGACAAACTGACATATTACAATATAAAAACTAACGAAACCTAGCAAATTTAACAAATTAAAACTGTCAACTGAGAAATATGTTAGAATCTGACAAAATGCAACTTTCATAATGAAATGACTAAAACTAAACACCTGACAAAATGCAATAGACAATCTGACATTCTTACAAAATCAACTTACAAAAACTAGCAAAATTACAAAATGAAACTGTCAAACTGGGTGAAAATGAAAATCAGACAAAATGACAAACTTACATAGAAAAATGACTAAAACTAACACCTGACAAATGCAATGACAATCTGACATTCTTACAAATCAACTGACAAAACTATGCAAATTGACAAAATGAAAACTGTGAAAATGAAAAACATACAATTTAAAAAGACTTAATCAGCAAACGGACAAAATTTATTGACAAACTGACTATTACATATCAAACTTGACGCAAACTTGCAAATTGACAAATGAAACTGGAATTGAAAAACTTGACCACTTGAAAATGACTTAAAACACAAACTGACAAATGTTAATGACAATCTGACAATATGACAATATCAAACTAACGAAAAAATAGCAAATTAACAAAATTAAACTGTCAACTGTGAAAATGAAAACTGAACAAAATGACAAACTTACAATAGAAAATGACTAAAACTAACAACCTGACAAAATGCAATTGACAATCTGACATTCTTAAAAAATCAAAATGACGAAAACAAGCAAAATTTACAAAATGAAACTGGAAAATGAAAAACTTTCAATTTGAAAATGACTACAACAAGCAAACTGCCAAAAAAGTTATTGACAAACTGACAATATTACAATATCAAACTGACGAAAAATAGCAAATTAACAAATGAAACTGTCAAACTGTTGGAAATGAAAATCTGACAAGATGACAAACTAACAATATGAAAATGACTAAAACTAACAACCTGACACAATGCAATTGACATTCTGACATTCTTACAAAAACAAACTGACGAAAACTAGCAATTACAAATTGAAACTGTGAAATAAAAAACTGACAATTTGAAAAAGAACCTGTGAAAATTAACAAA
>JAMZAV010010489.1:0-49899 GCA_024449915.1 Sweltsa coloradensis
TGTTTTCATTTTAGCTTGTTTTATCGGCAAGTTTGTAGTAAAATGTGACTAAGAAGTAAGAATAGAATAAACTTTGTTATTTTTAAAGCAAATAGCAGAATGTGGTTTTATTTAACCATTTGGCCGTGTTATTTTGATTTTATTAAATAAAACCAAAACACACCTCTCCGCATTCATACAACTAACCAGTCACATCACTGTAGGCCACACATTCATAGTTTTGCCATCATTGCCTGAGCAACCACAAAGATGATTTGGTTTGCATTAAAAACTACTTCTCCCTTAATAAAATGTCCGCGACCCTTCTCCAATCCATAATGGCTCGAATACTAACTAAGTGTATTTACTACCATTTTTAAGCGTAAAACCGCTTTTAATATGCGTTCAAACACAATGTTTTTAACGTTATACATGTATTGCGCCTATGCCGTCAGCTAGACCAGAGTCGATAAAGAAGTTTCCCCTTTGGGGAGGTCCCCTTACTCTCAAGTCAAAACGGAATCTAACGCTCTGCGCGCTGAGGGCGGCTTAAATATGAAACTAATAAAAGCACTGCACGCTAAATACGGTCAGAAGATTATCGATGTGCAGTGACGCTGATATCAACAAATAACAGACGAAACGTCAAACTTCAATTTTATTTCAATCATATTAGCCCTGGGCCCTAGTCTTTTAAAACGATTTACTTTTGATTTATTATTGTACTATAAAGTGTTGCGCAGGCGTCACTGACATTTTCGTGCGAAATAATTTGAGATATGTCTTGTTCAAGCCTAACGGACGTAAGTGTAGCCTAGGCCCAAGGCTACAATACAGTTTTCAGACGTAAGTACGCCCTTGGCATTCAAATCGAAATCTTGAACAATACATATTGTCGGCCTAGGTCCTAAGCTTAGGTCTACTCCATCAGAAATATCCTCATCAATAAAGATAGTTTGCTTTACTCCAAAACATTCGCCAACATTCGATCGTATTTAATATTTTGACGTTTCCGCCATTTGTCGTCATCGACTGTTAACTACTAGTAGAAAAGTGACGTAGTTTTATTGAAGTAGTTCCATCAATCGTCACACAGATGTCGCGCGGAACGTTAGATTCCAAACGCCAAAAACCGACTTTTTTATTTAACCCAGGGCGGTATAGGGAGTTGGAGGACCTCCCCAACGGGGAAACTTCTTTATCGACTCTGGCTAGACTACCCCCGAACGAGCGGCCATATTGACGAACGCGCGCGCTATCTACATTCTCTTGTTTCCTCGAATTGACATAGATTACAGAATTTTGTTGTTCATGGAAGGAAAGTGCCCAACGCTTTTAATTTCCGAGTAAGGCAAAAATTTGTTGGGCAAAAATTTATTTTTTACTTTTTAGTACATTTAAATGTAAGCGTTGTTAAAAAAAAAATCAAGTAATATTTTATAAGTTGATATGATAAATTTCAAATTATTATCATGGTGTAGCGGCAACCGGCAAGTTATGAAAGTTGGACCCCTACCGGCGGCAGAACAAGATGATATTATACTTTTTAGAAAGCTTACTTCAAAATACATACGATAAGCCGTATCCGAGAAAAATCCATCTTGTTCTACATGCCTTTTTGGCGCTTTGAGTGCGTCGCGACGCTTCCGCACGGCGCTTCACTCTTTTGATAATTATTTCCAAACTAAACAGGATACATTAATTAACTTAGTACCATTGTTTAGAAGAAAAATAGCCCTTTCTTGTAAATACCCACATTAACCCATTAAAAATATTTTAGGGTATTTTAATTGGCCTACAATGCAAAAATGTGACTTTTTATTAATATTACTTGGATATTCAATGTCACTTAACGAGAAGAGTTGTAAACATATCGTTGATTTATCAGTCTTAAAAACATGCTGTCACATGTGTTATAATACTACAATGCACAGATAGTTACACAAAGTCACTGAGATTGTGCATGACATGCGTTTGTTCGGCCGCGCGTCTTATTTACTTCCGCTGTCGCATAGTCTTCACTGTGAGGTCCGGGCGCCGAACAGAACACATATAAGAGAAAAATTGTCAATAAAACTTTTAAATCAATTAAATATGTAAGAATTTAAATCAATTACTAAAAAAATTTGAAACACGTCACGTCAAATATTAATTTAGGGTGTAGCACGTATAGGCATGTTAAAGTGTATGACATTCTTGTGTGGCTTTTATTGGAATGTAATATAAAGATACCAAAAACATTTGTTATGCTCCCATAAAATGAATGTAATATTAAAATTAAAATATGAAGGGTATTTTTATTAATACTGTATAGGCTTTACCTTATTGTTGCTATTAATAAGTAAGTTTTGCGCACCATTCTCGAGTTGCAGTCGTCTCTGTGCTAAATTATATTTACGCATAGGATTATTTTAGAGAATATTTTAACCATTTTTAGTTACGGATGGATTCTAAAGAGTGTAATATAGATCTTTCAATCTCGTCTCTCGTGTTCTACCTTGGATTTTCTGTAAATAATTGTGTTCCAGCTATTACTTACATAAATATACAACATTACGTTATAGTTTGCGTTTTTCAATCTTTACAGTATTATAATTTGCATGCTTTGTATACATTCAGTTTTATTTACATTTCTCCAATTTCCATCACACCCACAAGCGTGTTTTGTGCCCTAAAACCCCAATAGCTAACTAACTAACCCACAAGCACTGATACAAAGCTCGTTTTCATTGGCACTTGTCTGTTTCACACTGCTTGTCACTAATATAATGTGTGATTTGTTGACGAAAATACAATATTATAAGACGTTGTATGTTCTCCAACCGTAGTCGAATGACTGAAATAACGGATTTGCAACATGGCTCTAACACCATTCTAACACCATGTACCAAACATTAAAATTTGGCCATCTAAGCATGCAGTTGAAACGCATTATCATCAGTAGGGGTTCATTAGAGCTTCATATTTATTTATCCGTAGTTTTAGTTAGAGCAAAATTTAAATGTGTGAGAAAATTCACTCCAGCTTTCGAAATGCTAAAATTCTAATAAAAACGCATTAAAGTAAAACTCAGGTCTTCATAATTTTACCTTTGATATAAATTCAACCCAGAAGTGTATCAAACTCTGGGGAGGGCGAGGAGGGGGTAGAGGGCGGGTTCGACCCTTCTGCCCAAGGCTTTGTTTACGTCCAATGCGGCGCCAATCATGGGACTGGCGGATAGTTGCCAGTGTTGCTGTTTTATATTGGGTGCGCAAAAACCAAACCAAAAACCTGGAAACAAAGATAAACAACATTTTCATATTGTTCTACATTTAAAACAACAATGAGAAAAACTTTTGCCGTACATTGCGTTATTGCTGTATGTTATATTAACAATTTGGGGTGTAAAAAATAGTGTATTGAGTGGATAAAAATAAATGAATTCAATTCGTACAACAACTGCACCAGGGGACACTTTTCGAAAATGTTGAAGAGCATTTTCCTTTCTGTTGATGGGAAAAGCCTGGAAAATGTGTTTTCGAAAATTTGCAGTCATATAAACCTGGCCTTAATATTTGTTATTAAAAAAACAATTTAAAAAGACATTATGTGCCAAATTGTATTTGCACTGGTTGTTTATTACCACGTTTTACTTTTTACGAAAACACTTCAATTCCTTTGTCTATTAAAATTCTAGAAAAAATAACCAAAGGAAATCACCTATAAATGGGGGGTGGGACAAAAAAAAACTGATTCTTATTTCGTCATTGGTTCATTAACGAGTAAAAAAATATTTGCGCCCAATCAGTCTAAAAAAAACAGAAACATATGAAAACTCAAAAAAAAAAACAATTGACCGGCCATTTTTGGTTGTTTTGAGGAATTTGCATTTTTGAAATATTTTTGAAAATATTGCAAAAAAACCGAAATCGCTTACCAATATATAAACAAAATTATTCCAAAAAATCGTTAAAGAAAAACTCCGTAAAAAATAATCAAAAATGTCAAAAAGTTCATTATCAACGTGGAGGACACTATGGGGGACCCCAATTTTTTTAGGCTGCCCCGGAAAAAATTGATCCTTACACTCTTACCTATCAAACTGGGAAAAGTTTATGGCCTGCAATTCACACCTATTATCTTACTAGTCTGCGGCTTAATACTGTTTGTTAAACCGACACTTTACTTTTTCCGTGTTGTCTTTTGGCGGGGAAGCCAGATTCAAATTTTTCCACGGTTAAAAAATATTTGGCAAAAGGAAGATGACAAAAAACCCTTTTTTATGTATTTTTTAGATGGTATTGTTAAAAACCTTATTTCGGAATCTAGAAATGGGAAGGTAGTTTTCCCCATATTGGTTTAAATACTGTAATTTATAACTTACGTCGAACATCAAACTGGGTATAGGCTGCCTCTCGGGTTTAGTTGTAAGTTAAAATTATGGAGGTTACCCCATCACTGTGAGAGTGTTGATGGCTTATTTTGCCTGAAAACTGAACCATTAATAAAATTATAGTCAGTGTTTTTACAATTGAAAACAATAAATTCCTCAAAGCAATAGGGACATCACACTTACAAGTGCCGGTGCTTATGCTATCCTTATTACTTGGTCCCATCATTTCCTCCTCATTTCACGGGGTGGACATTGGACCAGGGGTCAATTGTCCATCCTATGATTTGTTTGCAATTAAATTCACCCAAAATCAATAATCTTGAACTTAAAAAGCTCACTTTTTTTCAGTATTATATTTGATTCCCACTCATGGTCAGTACCCCCGGACTTAAAATATTAGGAGCTCAGGGACGCATTTCTAAAAGTTTCCGACATTTGGCGCACAGCTCCGTGGGGGGGCAAGGGAGGGGCCAAGCACCCACGGATAGATCACAAAATCATCTCACAAACGGTAAAAGTTCTTTGCACCCACACACTTAACAGGAATTGAATTGGGTAATTGCAAGAGTTATTTTTTTCAATGTGGACAATACAATTATTTGGTGTAGTCTAGTAGGGCTGCCACACGCAGGAAGGCGAAAACGCGCGCGTTAGATAAGCGAGTGTCAATGCATTTGCCGCTATTTCTTTACCCGATGGAGGTGGCTCAGCGGTAAGGACGCGAGGACTCTATTCCGGGGGATCGTCAAATTCGATTCCGGCCACGGCCAGTCCTGGGGGGACTTGAAGGTTTTTCCGAGGGTTTTTCCTCCAGTCGTAAAGGGTTAATGGGCCACGCCGGGTTTGGTATTCGCTTTAATTCACAAACTATAAAATATACACAAATAAAGAATTTACGGATTAGCTCATTTAAAACTAACGTTTATGCTTTAAATAAATGTAAATACTTTCTTTTAATATTTAAATTTTTGGGGAAATCGCCCAAGCTTATGCTGCTCTCAAGTAAATTGAAATTATCAATAAAATATAAAAAACAAAAAAGAAAATTAGTTACAAAAACTAAAACGTGTGTTTTTCGTAGATGTAGATGGGAATTCCAAATCGGGAGAAATTCTTTCAAACTTCAAATGGACAGTAAAACTGCCCACTCCGCATCAGTAAGCGACGGGTCACTGGAAAACTATTGGGGACGAAGTTGCGTTCCAACAGGGTGGAGTCATGTTATTGTTAAATGTTTTCCAATTTTTATCGTGGGAAAACCTGTTTTATTATGGTGCACAAGTAGCCCCACCTCTTTCAGGTGAAACTAGGTTATGTTGCAGATAGGGAATTGTGATGGAAGGCATTGTTCCGAGGCTGTTAAGAGGGACTCATCCTTTGCATTAGGGCCTTAACGGACTGAAGGGGAAGGGAAAACCTCGGAATAAAAAACCATCAGTCAGGATGGCCGGTCTCGACGGGATCGAAAACCCGGGACTTCCCGGAATCAGAGGTCGAGGCGCTTAGCGCCCGAGCCAACCACTGTCGGTGTGGTTATTGTTGTGTAAAGCGTTTAGAATAGGACTATTATAGTTCGTTATATGATGGCGCAATCAAAAATTAAATAGGGGCCTACTGTTGTCAAAACAAAATTATTAATTTAATTTCCATATTATGGGCCACAATTTCTTCCGTAAGTAAGGTTTCGTTAAAAATGGGTTGTGTATAGGGATTACACACCACAATTGCCATAGTCATTTATTAGACCACAGTTGAAAACTTGGAACAACTTGTTCGTAAATTTCCGACACATGGGGAGGGAAGGTGAGAGGAAAGATAAAAAAAATGGCTAAAATATTATACATTATTAACATATACAACAAACGTCCCAATGGAGGACCTATGTAAGAACCACAAAAACCTCTGCTGGAAGCGATCTGTGCAAGTCGGATGCATAGATATTGAAAAGGGGTGGGGCGAAGAAACTGACCCCTCGGGAAACTCCGGCAAGACACAAAATAGATCGCTTTACTTGCTAAAAGGCATAACTTTAATTTAAATTTATTTTCAAAAATAAAAAACTTTTCATTTTTCCAAAAACATTTAGGTAATTATTTTCCGCAAAATCCTTACGGTCGGGCCCCGTATGAAAAAAGCTATTTAAAAAAATGTGGTTTTATTCGGGAGACGGGGAAATTACATTATGATTATTTTACGCAAAAGAAAACAACAATTGTGATGTTTATTCTAAAATACACAAAATTCCTTTGTATAAACCATCAATAGATTGGCCACCCCTTAAGGGCGCTTTACACGGCGATAGTTGGAAAAAAGTAAAAAAGTCAAAAAGTGAAGGGAGAACCGAGTAGCTTTTCGAAGCATTCACACGGGACGAGAAGAGTAAAAGTTTTGTTGCCCTGGCGTTCCAACCTCTGGCCTTTGTGCGCAAACGAAAACTGATGGCGGCAAAGTAGGGGTAAACTAAACCATGGACAATGTTTTCTTTCCAATCTTAATCTTTTCACAGTACTGGCCGCGTGTTTGTTTACTCTCTATCTAGGTGCTGGAGCCCAGGTCCTAAGGCCTAGGTAACAAACCTGAGCTGAAAAAACGGCAATTGTCACTTGCAGCCTTTCTTCAGTTCGCGATCGGGTTTCCGCATTGCCTCCTCTTTTTTGGGGCTAACTTAAAAGTGCTAGTTCGGTAGACGATATGAATCACAATTTTTTGCGCGTATTTTTCAATGTTTGACAGAATGGACACTCAGCTGACAGTCGGGCAAGGGAATTTTCCACCGCCCACTTATACAATCAAGCTGTGGGCTATTTTTAGGGTTTGTTTACCGTTTTTCTGTTGTTGTGTCAATTCTCGATTTCCTTGCCCAAAGTTGAAAACCTCAAATGGGACAACGTGTTCGACCAAATCACGGTCAACTCTTCAAGGTGCCCATTCTACTTTTCACTTTTTACTTTCGAGCAGAGTCCGACAAGTTTGGGGAAACTTTTTGTCACTTTTGACTTTTAAATTCCCCGTGTGGAAGGCAAAATCGAAAGTCCCATAAGCTGGCTATTGCTATCTCTACTACAAAAAAGCTTAACTTTCTCCGTCACTTTTTTTTTACATTTTTTTCAACTTCCCCCGTGTTAATAGGTGGTTCCCCTTAAAGCAAGCTAAAAAGATGGGGGACGAAAAAGATCCATCGCCCACGTAACAGACCATTTTTTACAACGGCTTTTCATTTGCTTCATGTGTTTGTTCTGTCTGCTGTCCTGACTTCTGTCTGTCTAGACAAATCTTACAATTCGGTATTTCATGACAACGGCTTATATTTGTTATTTGTGCTTGGTATGTCTATCTGTCTGTCTGTTCTTGTCTGTCGTCTGGTCTGTCTGTCTGTCTGGTCGTCCTGTCTGTTTAACTGGTCTGTCTGGTCTGTCTGTTGTCTGGCTGTCTGTCTGTCTGTCTGTCTTTGGTCTGTTTTTTGTTTATTTGTCCGTGGTCTGTCTGTCTGTCTGGTCTGTTTCTGGTCTGTCTGTATGGTTTCACACATACTGTTTCTTGAGGAGAATAGATGAATTCCAATATGGAACTAGCCTTCATTCCAGAAATTCGAATATGTTAAAGAAACCATCTAAAAAAAAAAAAATAAAACATAAACAAGTGTTTTTTTTGTTCTAAGGTCAATACTTTTCTCAATATTTAACGCTGAAATGTTGAATCGGGCCTTCCCGCCAAAAAAGAACAAACCGGGAAAAGTAGGTGGGACGTCAGTGGACTGCCTGACCCGCCAGCCTAGCGCTAGACCCCAAAGGCGCACCGCTAGCTAGATATAAATGGTAAGATATTCTACCAATCCAGTCGGCGGTGGGTTATTAAACACACTTCACCTAAGCAGGGGGGGGGGGGTAACAGTTTGGCCGTCCACTTGCGCCCGCTGTCATTTCCTTGGGCTATCGTTTCTCAATGATCCTTTTGATTTGATTTTAAAAGGGAAATGGACGCTTTATAAAAGGTGTAAGGGTACCAATGTGTTTAAAAACACCCCTTCTAGAAAAAAAACACCGGAGAAAGGAGTATGTATAATGTGCCAAAAAGAAACTTAAAAAACAGGTGAAAATAATGGTTAAAAACGCAACAAGTGGACGAGAATAGTCAAGGAGGTCGTACGTCCTTATTACCCCCAATGGACGTTTACCAAAGCTTTTGCGTAGGCAAAGCTTAGGAGCTCAGTCTTTCCTATCCTTCCCAAACCGAGCGCCTTTAGAGTAACCAATTTGAAGGCCTCCTTGAGTAGGGAAAATGATATTAATCGGTCACCTACTTACTTTTTTATTTCGAAGGTTTAGTTTAGCTATGAGTTCTAATTTACCTTCGGGATTGATTATAAGCCTAGGGAAACCTATTTACATAAAACTCAATTTTTCTCTTCGCGGGGAAAATATTCCACTTATGTATGTTAAAAATTTTGGAATTTTTGTTGACATTCTCCCCATGCGAGGAAACCTGCCCTTACGTTTAGGCCCCTAGGACTTATAATCCCAAGGGCAAATTTTTGCTGGCGAGGAATATTTGGGGCCGGAGCCTACAGAAGCTTAGGAAAAATTTCCACTTGTGAATACAAAGCTTAGTAGGACCAATTCAATTAATATTTACTTGCATTCAAAGTGGTCTCACAACAGTAGAGTGAATTTGTAGGAGGGGGGCGTTTCCTCCTCAAAAACCATTCTCGTGCTGCAGCTTTGAAACACTTGCTTTTGGCCCTTGTTTGTCGTTGGTTCTTTTGGCACGGGGTGTATAAAATATCTCTTTCCCGGTGTTTCTACCAGTTTGGTCGGAGCCGTTGCCCTTTTGTAGGGACCCTAGGCCCTTAGGGGACCTAGGGCCTATCCCCACTACCGCCAAGGTCTAGGCGCATATTTAAAAATATAAAAATCTAAAGCCCTACCCCAACATCAATAATATAAAATGGATATCATCACCTCCAACATAAAAAAAACTAGGAAAGGATACAGGGAAATTGCCTTTCGGCCGAGCCCTAACCTAGGAAGGCCATGTCTAGGGCATCCAAAGGGACATTTTATAGGGAATTGGTTACCTAAAACCTAGGGCAAAAAGGACCACAGCTTAGGGGCGGTAGGGGCCTAGCCTAGCGCAGGCCTTGAATGACTGTGTCCGACTACGCCAGACCATAACCCTTACAACTCTTTCCCATAGGGAAAATAAACCGGGGGCTTCTTTCCACCAATGAGAAATTAAAAATCGCTTTCTTGTCCAAAGGTCGGGTAGACCACATGTCAAAAAAAAACACGGGGGTTTCAAGTCATAAGTCGTCTCTGTTGTCCTCGTTCGTGTTTGTTTGTCTAAAATTAGTCCGCGATTATTCAATGGACATAATATAGCTAAGAGCTGTGGGACACACAGTAAGCCGTGGGGAGCATAACAAAGTTGAAGCAATCTTGAATAGGGAAAAACCCACCGCCGTTAAATCTAAAATGTAAAATCGTCTACCCTTAAAATTTAAAAACAGCCTTTTGTGTTAACAAGCGGGTGTTAAATTAAAATTTTCAAAAACCGCCAGAATGGGCGATTTTCTAGTTATTATTGAAGCCAAAAACAGTCTTTCGTCCGCAAAATCTCTCAGTTACTTCCGATTTCCGAACAAAAGCAATTCAAGTTGGTGGACTATCATTTACTTATTGTCTATCTGCATTTAGGCTTTTTATAAATAGAAAACTAGTTATTTGTTGCGGAAATGTGTGTTTGAAACAAGTCGTGCATGTCTAGGGGTTGCCTTAGGGAGAGCCTAGGGGCTTGTTCAACGTGTAAATGTTAAGCATTTTAATTGAATGTAGTTCTATATCCTAATGGAACTAAAGGCTTACGCTGGGTGTATTATAAATAATTTTCTTTATCTGGGCCTTAAAAGCCCGGGGACGGTTTTATGGTTTGTTTATTGAAAAGTCAATGACAATTTTTTCTCGTTTTCACCACCATAGAAGCAAAATTTAAAAATGGTCCGCAATTTGTTTACGTATTGGTTTATCCCCGCGGACGTTTCAAATTAATCCATGCATCTTAGGTTCATTCAACTAGATGAATATCTTATGTTGCGTGAAGTGATTTTTCCCTTACTCGAGAGGCTTTCAAATTTGGTGTTTACGCTAAGCGCTCGGTTGGAAGGATTAGGAGACGGAAGGTCTAGCGCTTTGCTACGGCAAAGCTGATGTAACGTCATTGCCGATTATTGAATGAGGCACGGTTTCCACTGGGATTGCCTCCTAGGCTTCGCTGCCACGCACGCCCGCTCGTCGAGCTGTTGTTGTTGTTGTGTAGTTTTTATTTCTTGATAATACAAACGCAACGAAGAAGTATGGCTCAAAGCTTAACGTAACGCAGTTGAAACCAAACAAACGGAAGCGTTTGCAGCGGGGGTTCAAAAGCCCTATAAACTTGGTACCCCCGTAGTTACCACGGTGATTTAAAAAAAACAAAAAATCAAAATTGTGGAAGTTTACTTTAAACTGTGTTCTATAAAGAATAAAATAAAAAAAATGAAAAAACGGGTTGATTTGAGACCAAGGGCTAGTGTCCCTAGTAACAGATTTTTACTAATTAAATCAATTAATTAATCTTAAATAAATAATTAAAGTTGTATATGGGGGGAAATCGATAATTTCACCCACTTCTCAATGGGTCAAATCAAGCTGAAAAAATTTTTCGACGCCAAGTATACTTGGAGAAAATAGATGAATCAATTAAAACAAGATTTACTAATTAAAATCAAATTAATTTCATCTTAATTAATAATTAAAAAATTTTACAGGGAAATCGATATTTCCACCCACTTCCCAAAAAAATGTCCGATCGTGCTGAATTTTTCCACAACAGGGCGTATTATTTTCTTGATGACCATAGATGAATCAATTAAAAACAGACTTCACAAATTAAATTCAATTACTTTTCATAGGTTAATTAATAATTAAACGTTACCTATATGGGGGAATTGATATTTCACCCACTTTCCCAATGTCGGATCGAGGCTGAAAATTTTTTCCACACAGTCGGACCCAAACGGTTTATATCAGCTTCATGTGTTTGTTTGTCTGTCTGGTCTGTCTGTCTACTCTGTCCTTTTTAATTGCTATGCGGGCGACAAAAAAACGCTCACCGCTTATCCACTTTACAAGTTCCAATTTTCCCATGCGGTCCGGTCCCATGTGAGGCATTTCCCATGTTACGCCATAGTTGCGTTCCCCTCGCGTGGTTCGACCTCCACAGTTTGATCCAGTGGAGTTCAATGCCCAGCAGGCAAAATACTGTTTCTATCCCAGTAGGACTGGATTTTGTAAAAAATAAATAAATACAATATATATAAAAAATATAAAAAATAAATACAGTTATCGTTAAGACTAAAAAAAGTATTAAAATAATAATTACTATGAAAAAAAATTCTTTTTTAATTAAAAAACAAACCGCTTATATTTAATGTTACCTAAAAAAAGGAAAATAAAAGGAAATTTTCGACCAAACCAAAGATCAAATGTCTGCCTTACTCGGAAAATTAAAAGCGTTGGGCGCTTACCGGATTCGAGGGAAAGAGAAAACAAGGAACACTAGCGACAGCAAGTGGTCCGAACCGGCGAACTATTATTTTGTTCGGGGGTACTGATCGCGGACACATCATGCAAGAGGTAGGGTTTTAGGTTTTTTTCAAATATATCCCGACACATAACGGGCAAAAAAATAATGTTCCGGTTGGCCACCAGGCCTCATCCAAAGAAAACAGATAAAATATATACTTTCATTTATTTCGACATGAACAAAATGAGGACATGAGTGGAAAAGGGTGCTGTTAATTGCGAAAACCAATTCACTAAAAAAACACATTGTGCCCTCCCCGTCGCAGGTCTTTACTTTCGTGGGTTCTCGGAAACAACTTGTTTCTGCTGCGTAATATGCTTATTACTACCGGCGGGAAGTTATTTTTCTGGGCAATTTTTCCCTATATTCTGCACATAACGTTAAGAATGGGGGGTAACATTAAAAGTTTACAATTTTTGTGGTGAAAATAAAAACATTTTGATAGACCTACTTGGAGTGTCTAGCCGGTGTACTGAGTCCTGCCACTCTTCAAAACTAGGAATATCCTACATAAATTCAAAATACGCCAATATAAAATCATTGACAGTTCTAACTATTAGCCCAGTAGTCCTACTCGGTATCTAAGGCCTACATACTATTTTATAATTTAGGCCTACACTTGTTATAATAATTGTGCCTGGGACGGACACTTAATGGGCTACACGGCTACAAGTGCTGGTATTAAATGTGAATTTAAAGGCTTATGCGCGGAGCTTTTTACTTGGCTGTGTTTTTTTTTATTACGGAGTGTAAAAATCAATCGTAAGGTCAGCCTAACAAATAAATATGCACTGATAGTCGTACGTTCATCGACGATACCACCTAAATGAAGGCTCACGATAGATCACTGTGCATTGTGGCAAAGGGGTAGCGCGTTTGAGTTCTATTCGAAAGGTCGGCAGTTCAAATCTTCGTTCTGTCGTTTTTTTTACCGTTCTATTTAGAATATGTTTTTTGCAATTAATGATTTCATTACATTTTGATTGTATTTCGCAGTCGCGAATTGCAATACCAAGTGATATAATCAATGTATTACTAAAATAAATAAAAAAAAAAAAACCCATAGAAAATTGTAAATTTAAAAAAAAAGGGACCCCAGTTTTTATCTTGCATAAGCCACCTAGTGATTGCTCCTGCAGAAGGTTAAAAAGTGGAATCACAATACTAGCACTATTTAATCAGAAGATTTTTTTTATATATTATTGCAGTATTGTTTTCATTTTAGCTTGTTTTATTCGGCAAGTTTGTAGTGAAATGTGACTAAGAAGTAAGAATAGAATCAAACTTTGTTATTTTTAAAGCAAATAGCAGAATGTGGTTTTATTTAACCATTGGCCTTGTTATTTTGATTTTATTAAATAAAACCAAAACACACCTCTCGATTTGATACAACTAACCAGTACATCACTGTAGGCCACACATTATAGTTTGCCATCATTGCCTGAAGCAACCACAAAGATGATTTGGTTGCATTAAAACTACTTCTCCCTTAATAAAATGTCCGCGGACCCTCTCCAATCCATAATGCTCGAATACTAACTAAGTGTATTTACTACCATTTGTAAGCGTAAACCGCTTTTAGATGCGTTCAAAACACAATGTTTTAACGTTATACAGTATTGCGCCATATAGCCGTCAGCTAGACCAGAGTCTAAAAAAGAAGTTTCCCCTTTGGGAGGTTCCCTTACTCTCAAGTCAAAACGGAATCTAACGCTCTGCGCGCTGGAGGGCGGCTTAAATATTGAAAACTAATAAAAGCACTGCACGCTAAATACGGTCAGAAGATTATCGATGTGCAGTGACGTGATATCAACAAATAACAGACGGAAACGTCCCAACTTCAAATTTTATTTCAATCACAATTAGCCCTGGGCCCTACCCTAGTTCTTTTAAAACGATTTACTTTTGATTTATTATTGTACTATAATAGTGTTGCGCAGGCGTCATGACATTTTCGTGCGAAAAATTTGTGAGATATGTCTTGTTTCAAGCCTTAACGGACGTAAGTGTAGCCAGCCCAGGCCCTACATACAGTTTTCAGACGTAAGTACGCCCTTGGCATTCAAATCGAAATCTTGAACAATACATCATTGTCGCCTAGGTCTAAGCTTAGGTCTACTCCATAGAATATCCTCATCAATAAAGATAGTTGCTTTACTCCCAAAACATTCGCCAACATTGCGATCGTTATTTAATATTTTGACGTTTCACGCCATTTGTCGTCAAGTACTGTTAACTAATAGTAGAAAATAGTGACGTACAGTTTTATTGAAGTAGTTCATCAATGTCACACAGATGTCGCGCGGAACGTTAGATTCCAACGCCAAAACCGACTTTTTTATTTAAACCCAGGGCGGTATAAGGGAGTTGGAGGACCTCCCCACGGGAAACTTCTTTATCGACTCTGGCTAGACTACCCCCGAACGAGCGGCCATATTGACGAACGCGCGCGCTTATACTACATGCTCTTGTTTCATCGATTGACATAGATTACAGAAATTTTTGTTGTTCATGAAGGAAAGTGCCCAACGCTTTTAATTTCCGAGTAAGGGAAAAATTTGTTGGGCAAAAATTTATTTTTACTTTTTAGTAATTTAAATGTACGCGTTGTTAAAAAAAAAATCAAGTAAAATTTTTATAAGTGATATGATAAATTTCAAAGTATTATCATGTGTAGCGGCAACGGCAAGTTATGAAAGTTGGACCCCTACCGGGGCAGAACAGATGATATTAGACTTTTTAGAAAGCTTACTTCAAAATACATCGATAGCCGATCCGAGAAAAATCCATCTTGTTCTTACATGCCTTTTTGGCGCTGAGTGCGTCGTGACCGCTTCCGCACGGCTAGCTTCCTCTTTTGATAATTATTTCAAACTAAACAGGATACAATTTAATTAACTTATTACCATTGTTTAAAGGAAAAATAGCCTTCTTGTAAATACCCACATTAACCATTAAAAAATATTTAGGGTAGTTAATTGGCCACAATGCAAAAATGGACTTTTATAATATTACTTGGATATACAATGTCAATAACGAGAAGAGTTGTTAAACATATCGTGATTTATCAGTCTAAAAACATGCTGTCAATGTGTTATAATACTACCATGCCCACAGATAGTTAAACAAAGTCACGAGATTTGTGCATGACAGCGTTTGTTCGGACGCGCGTCTTATTACTTTCCGCTGTCGCATAGTCTTCACTGTGAGGTCCGGGCGCCGAAAAAGAAAACACATATAAGAGAAAAATTGGCAATAAACTTTTAAAATCAATTAAAATATGTAAGAATTTAAAATCAATTACTAAAAAAATTTGAAACCAAGTCACGTCAAATTTAATTTTAGGGTGATCTAGCACGTATTAGGCATGTTAAAGTGTATGACATTCTTTGTTGGCTTTTATTGGAATGTAATATAAAAGATACAAAAACATTTGTTATGCTCCAATAAAATGAATGTAATATTAAAATTAAAATATGGAAGGGTATTTTTTTTTTTTCATTAATACTGTATAGGCTTTACCTTATTGTTGCTATAATAAGTAAGTTTTGCGCCACCATTCTCGAGTTGCATTCGTCTCTGTGCTAAATTATATTTACGCAAGGATTATTTTAGAGGAATATTTTAAACCATTTTTTAGGTACGGATGGATTCTAACAGAGTGAGTAATATAGATCTTTCAAATCTCGTCTCTCGTGTCCTACCTTGGATTTCTGTAAATAATTGTGTTCCAGCTATTACTTACATAAATATACAACATTACGTTATAGTTTGCGTTTTCAATCTTTACAGTATGATAATTTGCATGCTTTGTATTACATTCAGTGTTATTTACATTTCTCCAATTTCCATCACACCCACAAGCGTGGATTGTTTGTGCCCTAAAACCCCCAATAGCTAACTAACTAACACACAAGCACTGATACAAAGCTCGTTGTCATTGGCACTTGTCTGTTTCACACTGCTTGTCACTAATATAATGTGTGAGTTGTTTGACGAAAATACAATATTATAAGACGTTGTATGTTCTCCAACCGTAGTCGAATGAGCTGAAATAACGGATTTGCAACAGGCTCTAAACACCATTCTAACACACATGTACCAACATTGAAATTTGGCCATCTAAGCATGCAGTTGAAACGCATTATCATCAGTAGGGGTTCATTAGAGCTTTCATATTTATTTATCGTCGTTTTAGTTAGAGCAAATTTAAATGTGTGAGAAAATTCACTTCCAGCTTTCGAAAATGACAATCACAGTAAAATCTTTAACAAATCAAAAAATGGTCAAGTATATGTTGACAGTGCACGCAAACAGCCATCCATAGACTTTGCACTGTTGATTGCAATTATGTTTGTTTGTGGTGGTAATATATAACCAAGGCATGTCGTGGACTTGACCAGGTTTGAGCTGCTTCATAAACAAATGCAAGAGCTTCCATTACGTTTAACACTCGTACACCACGATTAGTGTTTACCTGCCAGAAGAGATTGGAGTCCAATCAGGCATATATGCCCGGTAAAGTTATTAGTTGGTAAGTCCTCCATCAACAAACATTGATTTTATACTGGCCAAAACCGCCAATGTCAAAATGTATGACACCTAAAAGCATCTTATTTAAACAGGAGAGAGCAGCTGGTTTACTCCGTTTACTCATAAGATTTCCAGTTCATGTGTTTATGGCAAGATTGCAGTGACCATAATATGGGTTGGTCGATCTTCTCAGCAACGTTACCGAGGGTGAGAAGTGCAGTGTATATGAAGAAAACGTCAGAAGACTGATTTTGATGATGTTGAAGCGTTAAAAGACCTCCCCATCATGGATATATTGAAAATATCACTATATAAATCGGTGAATAAGTGATATATTTTTCAAAACTAACTAGGCACTTGATTTGTGTTTAAAGATAGGTCTCCTCAACAAAGTTTGTCTGTAATTTTCTGTGGTTCGCGTGGGGTTATCATATTGAAGTATAATGTATATATCTGATATTTGATTTTCTAATGTAAGAATTTTGGTATTGCCAATTTAGGAATTTTAATTCACACAGTTCTTTAATATAGCACGGCGACTGTGTCATGAGTTGGGTTTTTACCGTCAATGTTTTCTTTCTTGGTTAAAGAAATTGAATCACATGAGGTACGAAACAAGTCATTTTCAAGTAATAACTGGCAGTTAGCAAGATACGTCTCAAACCTGGGAATATTTCAGTAAAAACAAACTAAGTACATCAATTGGAGAATGCCAAAAATGGCAAAAAGTTTGCTCTCAAAACTCATGATGCACGAACACTCCTAAAGCAGAGGTGTTCTTACATATTTGCGGATTGTGCAATTAGGTGAGGACACAATGCTAGAGATAAGAGGATATTATCTTGGATGTAAAGTAGGCACAAACACTAAGTTCCATCGAAAGAATTCAGAGCATCATTAACGTAAAACGTTGCACACATGTGTTTTCTGTTTTTTTCACAAATGTAAAGAATCCTGAATCTCTTTTACACTTCATTAAAGCCTCACACTAAAAAAATATGGCAGCAGATTGGTGCAAGACCATTCTCATTGGAAGGTTTGATTCCAAGTTCGTCTTCGGCATTTTTGATTTCTTGTCAGTCTACTTCGAGCTTAGACACCTTTTATAAAGTTTCCCCGGACACTCATAGCTATGTAGAATGACAATCGGGTTACCCAACAGTTCGTACTTTAATAATAATAATAATAACAATAATAATAATAATAATAATAATAATACTAATAATAATAATAATAATAATAATAATAATAATAATAATAATAATAATAATAATAATAAAAATAATAATAATAATATTATTATTTTGTAGTTTTATATCGTTGTCTAGACCTAGGCTGTAAATTGCATTGAAACAGTTGAATTTTGTTAATATTTGACAGTTAGTGGTAGGCATAATATTCATTTATAGGCATTATTTGTAACTTTCAGCAAGGTAATATATCTAAAATGGATAATATTTTAGCATTTACGTAAGCACCGTTATATTATTTGCAGAATCGAGAAGATTGAAGTCTTCTAAATCGATAAATAAACATCATTGGACTTTTTACTGTTGGTAATAAAAATATTATTTTAATGTGATATTTCCGATTTCTATACAGAATCTTTATCAACCAAACTAACAATTAAAAAAAACCACAACAGACAGGACAAAAAAACATTTCACAAATTATTATAAATATGGCGTGCATTAATACCAAAAATATTAACCAAAAAAAGTTTATTCATGAAAAAATAAAAAACCAAAAAAACAGAACAATCTAAATGACAAGTGCGACAGTTATGATGTATGAAAGAAAAGCTATTGATCTTAGTGATGAAATGATGGACAGAACACAAGGAAAACAATGTGAAACAACATAAGATTGATACTTCAACTCGAGAACATGTTCTATGAAAATCATCATCATATTGATTGGGAAGACGCTTCAAGCTTGCACATGAGTCTAATGCCACAACAAGGAAAAAAAAAAAAAATTTAAGGAAGCTGGGGGTTTGATTTCATGTGTGGCCAATACAATCAGTGTGCCTAGTGTTAATATCCAGCAATTTGGAAAAGTTCTGTCCATCAATTTCATCACTAGATCAATAGCTTTTATTCATACCATCAATAAACGTCCAATTGTCAATTCATGTTCTGTTTTTGTTTTTTTATTTTATTCATAATAAACTTCTTTTGTTAATAATTTGGTATTAATGCCACAGCAAAATTTATAAAAATTGGTGAAATGTTTTTTGTTTTTTTTTTTTTTTTTTTTTTTTTTTTTTTTTTTTTTTTTCCTGTCTGTTGTGGTTTTTAATGTTTAATTTGATTTGATAAAGATATCTGTCAAGAAATCGAAATAGCACATTAAATAAAGATATTTTGTAAAACTAACAGTGAAAAAGTCCAATGATTTATATTGAATAAGTTATACTGTTATATAGTTTCAATTTTTATAATTCTTCTAAATTCGTTCAAATAAGAAAAGATTATCAAAACCGAAAAGGCAAGGAGGTTGAGAAGCGAAGACCTCATCACCGCCGAAATTGATGAATCATGAGGAAAAGTGTTTTTTAATTTTTTTAAGTGCATTGACTTTATAAAACAAGAACAAAGAATAGGTGACTTTGACAGATAGTAGAATAAATTTATCATAGAACAAGGAAAGTAGGAATACAGGACATGGAAGTTTCTGCATCGAATTCACTTCAGCACCACCAAAGCTGGAAAAAATGAGGCCATAGCGCATCAAAATGGACAAGAAGATATGAACACTTGTGTGGATGCATTTTTTTTTTTTTTTTCGTAGCTTTTATAGGGTAACGTTATTAGAGACTGTTTTAATAGGTTATCGACAGAGCTCCATAGAGATTATACGTGAATAGCCATGTTAGAAGTAAGTGCGCAGTAGAATAGCCGACCAAAGAAGAATTAAAGTTAAAAATAAAATGTTTCTTACCAGTAAACACTATCAACAAGCATAAGACGCGAAGTGAAAGACGAAATACAAACACATCAAGATGATAACGGAGCTACATCGACAGGGACAGCGAAGAAGAAGACCAGTTGATACCAGAACTATAGAACTTCCAGAATTACGTGTCCATGCCATACCTGCTACAAGTCCAGGTATTGCTACCAGTTGTTAACCAGAAATTCCAGACCAACCAGAACGTCCAGGACATACCAGAACGTCCAGACCTACCAGAACGTCCGGACCTACCAGAACAACCTGACCTACCAGAACGTCCAGAAACCACTAGAAATGCCAAAACCATTCAAGAAGATCAAGACACCCAGAACGGAATAGACGATCAAACACAAGAGGTAGAATGAAAAAGCATAGAAAATACACTGACATTTAGCCATCTTAAAGAAAATCCAGCTTTAGCATTTGCAACAGCCATGTCGAGTTTGCGCACGTAGAACCAAACAAAAGACCTACAACCTAAACCCAAGCATTCAAAGGAATGAAGACAGCGGTATTACACATAATGGAACACACATATTTTATCAGCATACACACAAGACGAAACTATCATTTGCAGACGGTTCATTGCGGAAATTTTACTGTTGCAGCTGTAGCAGTGATTAGATACTGGGCTTAAAGGGAAAATCTTGCTACCTCTTGATCAAAGAACAAAACAGAGAAGGAAATTTCCGATAATGGGAAACAGCGACTAATTGGAGAATCGATGAGTTTCGGAAAGATATCGGTAGATTGGAACAATGCGAATGGGTAATCGATCTAAAAATTGGTACTCTACTGCCAAATATTATTTGAAAGGAATCAAGGTTCACACAAAACATTAAAACGCAACAAATCATTCACGAATATTGGATACACTTAAACAAAAAGTAAGTGCTCTTGCTAAGAGATATTAAAAGATAGAGACTGTAGCATTAAGAAAGAACAAAACGAATGTCAAGAAAAGGAAAAACAGTTTTACCAAAAAACTATCTAGTACCGAGAAATAACAAGAAATGGAACACCAAACTAAGACGGGTTAGAAGAGTTTGGGCAGGAATAGGGGTAACCCGGTAGCACACAACAGGATATGCACAAGATTCAAGACGAAAGAGTAGGATGAGCGATGTTAAGAGATGAGATTCGAAAGGCATAACTGTTGATGAATTAAAGTCGACAATCAGTGCTACACATAGCTGGAAAGCACCCAGGTAATGTATATTTCAAAATTTTGGTATAGAAATTCAATATATCACAATCAAATTAGAAAATGTCTCAACGAGTTTATAAATGGATGTTAAAAGAAATACCCGAATTCTTTACTGAAGGAGTAACCTTTCTCAAAACCTAAAGCTAATGACACGAAGAACCCAAGTAAATATCGGCCAATACAGTCTACCAACTATATATAAAATATTGACTTCATGCAACAACAAATAAGTATATTATAAGCATTGCGAGAGAATACACATATCTGGCAGAGGAACAAAAAGGATGCTGTGAAGAACTCGCAGGGATGTAAAGAAACAAACTCATTATCGACTCTACTGTCATGAACCAGGGCACACAATAAGAAAAGTAATATTCACTGTAAACTACATTGACTACAAGAAAGCTTATGGATCAACACACACCACATGGCTTATTCAGATTTTACAAATATATAAAAATTCAACCCAGTAATTGATAAAACTTTTTGAAGACAGTAATGAAGACATGGAGAACAACACTAAACTTAAATATGAAAAACCAGCAGATAACTAAGATCCAATCCAAAATTAAAACGTGCATTTTCCAAGTGACTCATTTAGCGCATTTTATGGTTTTGTCTGTCATTAAACCCACTGTCGCAATGCTAACGAAATCAACATAGGATTTAAAATTAAGGACAATAATATGGTATGTCACACAATTTCTCACCTATTCTTCATGGATGATCTCAAAAATAATGCACAAATTTTGTTCAACTTAAAACAGTTTAATCAATACTACATTGAATTTAGTCAAGTATCTGCATGGAGTTTGAAGGAAAGTAGGCAGTGTAAGACGCTACATATCGAAAAGGGCAGCGCAGACGAGTTCCAGCAGATGAGGAAATAGGATTGGAGTAAGGATGATAACAAAAGTATACAAATATATAGATCTCACAAGCTGCCAGAATTGAACATAAAGAAATGAAAGGGAAAAATTGATAGATAAATACAAGAAGCGACTTAAAATCTTCCTTCAAGACGCAACTAAAACGGTAAAAGCAAGATCACAGGCAATAAATACATATCGCTATTCCAGTATGAATATTCATTCGGAATCATTAAAATGGACACAGACAGACATCCACGCACGCTGGGAAATATTAACTAGTACTACACTTACTAAACAAAGAAGCATCATCCTAAATCAGCAATAGAGAGATTGACACTTCCAAGAGAAACAAGGAGGAAGACGAGCCCTAATTGAATCTGAAAACAACTTAATATTATAAACAACTAGACCTTTTAAGAAATATTTTTTTACAAAGAACAACAATCAACACTTTTGCATAGGGCTGTGGTGCTAGCTGACAAATCCATTACTCCACTCACATCTAGCAAACGAAAAATGTCAATCTACAAGGGAAACTCATAACTGACGCTTCAAAAGAGTTACGTCTCTACGAAGAAAACAGAATTGCATCGTGATTATGTAGACACTGATGCATCTAATAAATGGTTACAAGTAGGCGATTTATTCGGAGAAACAGAGGGATTTTTCATGGCCATACAGGATTAAGTAATTGCTACACGAAATTACAAAAAGAGGTCGCTGGCGCGACCTTCTTGCCGTCCTTCCCGCGCAAGTAGAGTACTTCCGCCGCATGCTCTATCTGGTAAAATTTACTACTAATCCAAAGAAAACGGAAGTAATTAAACTAAATTTTTCTCAATATGAATTTGACAAAAAAGAATGAAAAGAAAAAACCCCCTGTACCCCCTCAAAAATATCATGTGCGGTAAAATATAAGAACTTTAATTGTCAGGAACACTTTATGAAAACAAAAAATATGATGCGGAGCTGATACGATTACCAATAAAACATAATGTAAATTATTTCAAAACCGATTAATACATCTTGGGGTTAGATTTTTTCTCTGTAAATGGCCTCCTGCCGTTTACTGTAGGGCTAGATCAATTACAATTTACAAAGACATACATATTATAAGAACTTTGACTTTACCGACAATAAAACAGTAAAGTTTTCAGTACGGTAAAATACTTGTGAAAATCAAATATTGAGATACAAATAAAGTTATTACATACAAAAAAAACTGTAGAACTAACCGATGTGTCTCTGCAGGCGTAGTCCTTTAGAAGCAATATGGATTGTTGAGGCATAAACACGTCTCTGGTTACGCGTGATTATTTCGTATTGTCATTATTAGAAAACGTGTTGATACGCCCAACCATCTAGCAAGTGCTTCAAAAATAAATGTATAAGTTTTAGCTTCTTTCTGGTGGCGAACGGTGCGAAAGCGTATGCTATTATTATGGGGTAAACACTCCGTACAGTGCTCATACAAAGAACTTGGAGCACACTATCATAATGAACTTAGAACTATATACCACGACATTAAAACATAGCTTATTCGGTAATAACAAAAAAAATGAATGGTGAAAAATAATTTGATTTTTTTTTATACTCATATAAGACATATGAAAGCAACAACAAAAATTGCTAAGTTGTATTGTGGACTTCTAAATACCAGGCTTAATATTATGCGAGTAGAAGTATAAAAACGTAATTTTTAGTTAAATCTTCCCTGTAATATATATTAACTTGAGAGAGATATATACATTTAATAAACATTCGGTTTTTAAAAATCTATTTAAAAACGCTTTGAGGTTTGAAAACATTATCTATGCGCTTCGAAACTAGTGTTCGGATCGGATCACGCCAAAAACATTCTTCGCGGGTTTGACATCAAAAAACTGTTTTTCCAAAAACCGTCATGTATACACCCACTACACTGCCAGTGCCAACCCAGATAAAAGTAGGCAACAAATAAATCCAATTGAAAACGTTTTGAGATCATTTTTAAACAGTTCAGCTTTAGTGAAAATACTTTATTCCGGTTTGCCATGGGTTCTATTAGCGCACGAAACAGTTTAAAATAATAAAGTGTGCCTCACAAATTTTGCCAAATCTCAACTTTATATGAAAATTTAGGCCTATAAGCTAATTATTTATTAATTCCAATGGTAACTCGCACAAACGCACTATTAAGGACGACATCAGATCAGACAAGACATTAAGCCCGGCGAATATATTTCAAACTGAAAGGAAGCGAAGCCTTAATCACTATTATGAAACCGACTGTAAATTATATTTTCTTCATAACTTGTGGCCGGGAAACCCGTATCGAACTCGGCAACATTCCAGCATGAAGGAGGACTATATTGCGTTTGCCTCCACTAATTCCCCCCCAGTATAAAAGGCAGGGAATTCACTGTTAGATGGGGAGATTCCCGACACATGAAGACTCCGTCCCCCAGTGTGCGTTTAAGACGCTAGAGATGGTTGTAGAATGTTTAGATAAGTTTAGTAATTATCACTTGAGAATATTAGGTCAAGATCCCTGGCTATATTATTTTATGCAACGTAGTTAAACAGGAGCACCCGAATAAAAGTCGTATCCGAATTGTTTACTAGAGACAACCTCGACTCCGAACGCCAGACATGTGGAGTAGCCATCAGGAAACAAACGTAAACAAACTTCCACCGCCTAACCCATGCGGCCAATCCCATTGATCTGTTCAAAAATATTTAAATGTCTCAATACCATTGATTAGATTAATAACTAGGAAAACTCTAAAGTCCCGCCGCGTTTGAGTATGAGTTTTTTTTTTTAAGTTTTTAGCTTGCTTGGGACCACTTTTTCCATTTCAAGTGCTTTGTGAATGCATTGTAGGTGATTGTTTGTCAAGTTTCTATTGTTACTCGTTAATTGTTATACAAACCTAAAAAACTGTATTAAACCGTTTATTCTATGGATTCTGGCTAACTTTTCAACTTTCTCTTTCAAAAGCAATACATAAACCATTACCTTAGTGTACATGGAAAAAAATGAACGTTGTAGCCCCCCACCCGTCACAAAAATGTCACGATAAATATCCCACTAAAAATCCGAAACAAAAAATCGTAAAAGTACGATATTCATGAGAAATATTTCTCGATTGTACCAAAAACGTAGCAAAGTCCTAAGTTCAGAGATTCGAAGGTCCCCTGAAATTTTCATAAGATCGATATGCCGTTTTTCCCCCCCCCCCGGTAGAGAGCGAACCCCAAAACAGACAAAAACACCAAAACAAAAACAAAACCCAAAAACAAAAACACCGAGCTAATTTTGTGGGCTAGGGGTCAGTGAAATTGAAGTTCATCGCTTCGCTCATCCAATTAGATGATGGAAATGCAGAATAAAATAATGGATACATGAGAATAAAATTCGGTAAGTAGTTTAATGCCATTTTTAGTCAAAATGATCAAGGTATGAATGTTTGTAAGTAACATGTGATCACGCAAAAATGGTGACATACCCTTTCTGAAAAAGTTATCACTGCCCATACGGTAAAATCTGTGGCACGTAGTCCACTCACAGCGTCCTTCTTACGTCGAAATATATTTAAAAAATCAGGTATGTTTGTAATTTTAGGCGAATATTTTAATCTCATACATGAATAAAACATCAATACATAATCAAAGGTGTTGATCTTATTTAGTTATATTAAACGTGGTCAACACCTCAGAGATCGGGTGCAATACGGTTGGGGTTACCTGAAACCGAAAACTTTTACGTAGTTGAAGCAAAGCAATGTTTATTCTATTGCGAACTACTCATGCATCGACGAAATTATAGTAGTCTTTCTCTTAATCTAAATAAATTATAATAGCACAGCATTAGAATATGATTGTTACACATTCAAACTTACGTCGCGCATGAGGTAATCACTGCCATACGGGTAGTATTTGTGGCACGTAGGCCACTCACAGCGTCTCGAACCGTCGAAAAGTAAACAATTGAAGAAGGAATGACACAATATCCGATATTAACACTTGAATTTTGTTACACTGCTTAATCCCCAACAGCAGAAACACACCTCAGACAAAACCCAGATGGTAGTCAAAGAGTCCTGGAGTCACACTCACAGGCATGAACACTCCCCCCCCCCCCCCCCGCCACGGCCACCAACCGCTTCAATCAACAAGAGAGCGGGCCAGAGCCCTTACTCAAGCTTTTAATCACTAGCTGCGACCAACATTACACGGATCGAAAGCAAATATGAGTAAATTCCAAACTTGCATTTTAAGAACACTTCCGTCCCTCACAAAAGTATGAAATTTTAGGAGGATGCGCGGTTTCTTTTGGGATCATCCTGTAAAGGTTTCGTTTGCATCGATTAATATTTTCTACCTCAAATAAATTCGTAGGTCTTGACGCGCCTATAAATGTACACGGATCCTTCAAAAAAAAATAAAGTAAATTAAACTTGCATTTAAGAACACTACGCCCCCACAAAGTATAAAATTTAAGGAGTGATGCATGGTTCTTTTGGAATCATGCATGGAAGTTTCGTTTACACTCGGTTTAATATCTTCTACCTCAACATAAATACGTAGGTCTTGGACGCGCGCTAAATGTCCACGGATCATAATATATGGTGTGTCATACACGGTGCATTAAGATACGAGCATTAAATCGATACCCGGGAAATGATCGCACTGAAAAAAACGTGAGTTTACCGTACAACAATAGCTTTTTCAAATACCATGAAAATGATTAAAAATACCAAGTGTAGTAAGATTAAATTCTCAGTAAAAGTACTACTAGGAGTGCCGTCGCGTTAATTTTTATTTTTATTGTTACATCCATATTTGAATTACATAAAAAGTAATGTATGATAAATGTTTTGCATGAACGTTGTTAAGCTATCAATATTTAACTAGGAAACGCTCAGTGGAACGCGCTGATAAGCGAGCACGTGCTATAGCTAGGACCCACATTGCACATTTTTTTAAACTAAAAAAATTTGCGCCGTTCGCTGTCCACGGGCCAAGTTTCCATTATTATTATATTGAAGGTATATTGGGTAAACTCGTGGGTAACCTTTACTTTGGGATAAAATCACACATTCTAGAGGACCTTGACATCATTTCTTTTGGAAAACTATTTTGTAAACTCTTGCTAACAAATAAATACATGCTTCCTCGATAGTATTTTGATTATTTCTAGCACAGCTTCTAGGTGGCAGTGCATAGTGGCCAGAAATTTCGTGCGACTTTTCGGTTTGCCATGGTAACGTTACTTTTGTTAAATGAATTTCCATCTTACACTACTTATCGGATCAAAATTAAATTAACAATATCGTGACCGGATGGACATCTAAATGATTTGGCCACCTCAGATTTTGTCGCCGTTAGTTGAAAAAATAAATCGATTAACTTTAATGTAGCTTTGTAACTTTTTGAACGATTTTGACACAAAACTAATGGCATTCAATCTAAATGAAGCTTGCGGATGGTTCAAATTTCAAACCCGATCCGAGCCTCAGTTCAACGTCTATGGTGAAGGACATACAAACTCGTTGCCATGGTTAACGTTACTTTTGTTAAAATGTAATTTCCATCTACACTACTTATAGGAATCAAAATAAAAATTAAACATTATTCGTGACCGGTCATCTGGGACATTCTAATGTTTGGCCCACCTCAGATTTTTTCGCCGTTTAGTTTGAAAAAAAAGTTAATAACTTTAACGTAACTTTGTAACGTTTTAAACGATTTTTGCCACAAAACTAATGGAATTCAATCGAAGAACGAAGCTTGCGGATGGATCCAAATCTCAACTCGATCCGAGTCTCCGTTCGAACGTTACGGCGACGAAGAATACAAACAAACAAACAAAAACAAAACCAGTGACTAATTTTTCCGGCCAGGAGTCAAATGCGAAACTCTCGCTTTGCTCGCTTGATTATGATTCTGTATAAATTTTCGGCAGGATAAATGTATTTCCAAATTAGCAATATTGATTTTCAGTGGCCCTAAATACATTTTTGTCTATTTGACTTGAAATGAGATGTTTAAATTAAATTCGTTTTGAGGGAGACACCTGGCCAACGTTATATTAACAGGAGGGGAATAGCCACAGGCCATTAGAATGACTCTCATAACCATCATGTTTCTTGATCACGACCCAAGAAAACTACGGGTACAACCGTTCGTATGGATAGCAGCTGGTATCGAAGTGCAACTCTGCGAATGAGGATTTTGCTCGGGACGCGTTGGAATATTTCTTTCGGTGAAGCAGGCCCCAATACCATTAAACACATCCACCAAACGAAGATAAAAAATTATACTTTTTTCATCGAAACATCTGATGACGCCGATCTGATACGACTTCCGTATCTTAACATGATCATCAGTCCTACATCTTTGGCTTATAGTTGCAATCAAACATTTCAATTTAACTTATAATGATTTCATATGAGACAAGACATAACATCACTATACATTTATACTCAAAAACATTCTGTAGATTATTGTAACTAAAACGCATCTCAATCTCTCCCCATACATGGTCAGTCAGTTCCATCCAGGACACGTCCTTCCCCGGAACTACCACTGCTGCGAGACTACACTCAACAGATGGCCAACTCACTTACCATAAGCTCACTTAGCGATGAACCCAGCGCTCGCGTGCCTTGCGTAATCAACGATAACGATATATGATGGAATCGCCACACACGCCACCCACACCACAAAAATCACGCGCCTCCAAATATTTTTATTAAAAAATTTCGTCTTGTCCCAATACAAACAGCAGGTGAATTAGTGTAATGCCAATTAATTTATAGTCAAAGGATGAAGGTAGAAATGTTTATAAGTAACTTGTGCTAACGCAAAATGCTAGCAAGCAATGACTTATTAACTATTGGGGCGAACAGATTATGATACATTTTACGATATCTAATCACCATTTGGCCTTTATCATAATCCGAATTGCATTGCAAAAATTACATACTAATACTTCCACAATAGTAAAAAACCACCATGCAAAAGGACGTTAAGTATGTTTCAATCTTCTACATTTAAAAAAATATATAAAATCTCTACAAGATAAAAACATGCTCCAAAACATAATTTGATTTGGACACCCTTGATGAACGATTGGAATGAAAACTAACGTTTTTTGGCACATACACAACTGTTGGACATGACTAATCGCATTCGCCCTGCATTTTGGAATAATTTTGGCAATTCATCGTAAATTTTGGCAAAAACGTTACACAAATATTTTGTTTTCGTAATCTGAATTTTTTCCCGTAACACGTGGCTTCGCAACTAATAACCCAGGAAAATTTTTTTGGTAGTATTCTTTTACCAAACTACGGGGATCGAGTTGATTTTCGTTGTGATAACGAAAAATTGAAACGGATTTTTGAGAAAAAACTATCGAAATGTGAAAAATGAAAAAATTTTACGGCTGACTAAACTTGCTTTGGGAACACTTACCCCCCTCAAAACAGTAGAAATTTCAAGGAGTGATGTGTGGTTTTTGGACATAATTGAAATTTTCGTTGAATTGGGTTTAATATTTCTCCCTCAAAAAAATGATAGGTCTTGTGCGCTCCAAATTACCACATACATAAGTTAAACTTTTGCAAACCTAAAGGCCGCCCCGAGAGTCGCGCCCTAAAAAGCAATCTTTAAAGAAAAAGAAAATTTGGATGATAAATGTGAAAGGCCTTTTGCCCAATGAACCATAGATCATGTAATATGGGGTTTAAACTTCTAGCCCGCGACTATTTGCACAGAATAACCAAGTTCCCAACAAAATTCCCAACACGGGCCCAAAAAAGTGTTCTTAGGGAAAAACATCGTACCGGTCCCATACTTAAGTACCAACCGAAAAGGTATTTAAAAATTGAAATTTGGAAAAACTATATTATGACGGGCTTTATAAGATAAGACATACAAAAAAAGGCCTGATATCTTTTTAAGGGATAAATAAAAAAGTAAACATTTACTTTTGATTCCACAAAGCAAAATATTGGACTACGTGGGACAGAAAAGTACCCGTACTTTGACTTAGGACAAGAAATAAAAAAAATGTGGAAACAAGATAAATCATAAAATACACAACCTACACAATAGTTTACACCAACTGACATTAAAAAGAATTATTCATCAAAAGCAGAAAGCGGTTATAATTTGTACAGCATATAGCCCCCAAAATTCCTAATACAATTTTTTATAAACGATTTTATTTTGCATATTTTTAAAGATTAAGTAGTTTTTGAATGAATGTTATGTTGAATAGTATAGATTTTAGAAAGTTTTAAATTTGCATTTTTGTTGTTTTTATAGGCACAGTATTGCTTGACAAAGGTCCCAATACATTGCATTTACGACCGGTTTTGTCCCAGATGTGGAAACATGTAAATAAAAATAAAAATAATAAAATAAAAATAATAATAATAATAAAATAATAAAATAAAAGAAAATAATAATAAAAATCAAAAATAATAATAACACCATTACCCCAATTGATCGGTACACATAGAGAAAGATATAACAAATTCTGGTCGATACGGGAGAAGACCGTAGAGCAACAGAAATGCATCAGGATTGCGAAGAAACCAAGATTGGACAATTTAATAAAAGTTTTAAAATAGCTTTTCTCCGAAAAACGGAATTAGTATTACATGGAGCACATACGGGAAAAACTCCCGGAGTTATAACATCCATAATTTTTGGTAAAAAGATTCCCCCTGTTGCATGAAGATCTAGCAAAATATTTTACAGCTTAGGAAAGGAATGAAGCCATTCCTTTATTTTACAAAAGGAAAGACGTTTTTAAACCAAAGAAGAGATACACAAAATCCAGCCATACAGACCAATAACATGCCCCAACGTTACATATTACAAAATCTTGTATTGCAAAAAAAATTTTTACCAGCATTGTGAAGAAGAAAAATTTTATCAGAGGAACAAAAGGGCTGTAAAAAGTTTTCCCCAAAGGTTTTGTAGGAAACATTTGGTTATAGTTTTTTTGGGTTTATGAACAAACAATGTTGTCCAAAATTTAAATATTCATACTGCTAATTGCCAAAAAAAGGGTAGACTCTGTGCCCTTCAGGGTTTTTTACATGTTTTGGAAATATATAAAAAGATAAATATTAAACAGTTTTTGAAGAACGCTATGAACAATGAAAAAAAGAAAATTAAATTGCCGGAAAATTTTGTCAACTGGTAAATAAAAATTGCAGGGGAAATTTTTCAAGGTGATCTTTAAACCCGCTCGGGTTCGCATGGCGTTAAATCCTTTATAAAAACTGCAAAATAAATCAAAATAGGGGATTAAAATCAAAGAAAGTGGTAAACACTATTTGTACGTCTCATTTAATTAAAAAGGATGATATCAAACGTATGCGATTACGATGCAAAACTCATCATTATTTACAAATCACACATTCGTTTAGCCAAGATATTAAAAGGAATTTGGATTAGAAAAGTGTAAAATTTATGTTCAAAAAGGGGAAAATTTTCAAGTTCACAGGTGTTCAACTATCGGGTTTTGAAAATTGTTATGAAGGAATGGAAGAAGGTGAGGTGTTAAATACCTTGGGCATTCAAGCGAAAAATTTCATCAAGCGGAAATCGAAAAAACAAGCTTAAAGAATTTTTTGGAAGAGATGAAAAAAATACGACATAAAATTTAAACGGGAAAAAAAAGTGAAAGAAATTTAAATTTATAGTACCCTTTTTAAAATGTATTCTTTGGGTATTTTAACGGACAAAACTGAGATGCAAGCAATTAATCGAAAAAATAAGAACTCTTCTAACAGAATACCGACTTCATACCCCAGAGCGGGGGTTTCGAACGGACGACTTTGTCGGGTTTACGGGGTTTGGAAGGGGGATAACTGATTTAAAAAACGCAGTTTAAGAAAATCAATTTGTTAAGGGAAACTTCATAGTAAAAGTACTTCGCGTTTACTTACAGTGTAGTGCAAACGGATGTCAACCCACCCTTTAGTTTGCATAATGATGCAATTTCAACAATCTCAAAAGTGATGATATGAAAGAAGAAATTGGAAACTTAAGATCTACGGGAGACATCCACAGAATTGCACGTGTTTTATGTAGACACTGTGCATCTAAAAAATGGTTACAAGTAGGCGTTTTTCGGAAAAACAGAGGGATTTTTCGGGCCATACGGTCAAGTAATTGCTACACAAAATTAAAGAAGCCATCATTTAAGAAAAGACAATTCTGGAGGTAAATGTAAAAAGTGCCATGACCAATGAGACCATAGATCGTAATATGGGGGATGTAAATTTCTAGCCCAGTCAGACTATTTGCACAACATAATCAATTTGCCAACATAATTCCCCAAAATCGGGCCCCAAAAGGTTCGTTACGGAGAACATCGTACGGCCCATATACAGTACCAACCTAAAAAAAGTATTAAAAAATTGGGGGATTGGAAACTTTTTTAGATCGGGCGTTTTTACAGAAAAGGGACGAAAAACCCATAATGGGCCTGATATCATTTTAACGGAAAAATAAAAAATGGTAAACATTTATTTTGATGTACCCCTCCAACCAAGTCAAAATATTGAAAAACAACGTGGGACAGAAATTTACCGCACTTTGCTTATGACAAGAAATAAAGAAAATGTGGAAAAAAGACAAGTCACTACTACCAATTATTGTGTCCCCAGGGCAGAAACCACACACCCTCAAAAATTTTTTACCCCAACTGGACTTTAACAAAATTTTTATTCATCAAAAGAGAAGGGGTATATTTTTAATGCCAATAGTCCAAAAATTTCCTCAATGACAAAGGTTTTAAAAAACCCATTTATTTGGGTATATTTTGTAAAGATTAAGATTAGTTTTTGTTTTAAATGTTATGTTGAATCTTATAGTTTTAAAATTAATTTTTGAAATAATGTTTGTTTATTAAGGCAATGTATTGTTTGCATAGTCCGAAAAAATTTGCATTTAACTTGTACCGGTTTAACCCGAGAGGGGAAAGTAAAATAAAAAAAAAAAAAAATAATAAAAATCATAAAAATATATATATAATATATTTTTTATTATCTAGAATAAAAAAAAAAAAAATAATAATAATAATAAAAATAATAATTAATAAAAAAATAATTAAAAAAAAAAAAAAAAGGATTTAAAGAAATACCCGAATTTTTGGGGGGATAATTTTTCTCAAACGAAAGTAAGACCGAAGAACCCAAGTAAAATATGGGCCAATAAGTCTACCAACTATAATAAAATATTGACTCAGTAAAAAAAAAAGTATAAAAGCATTGGGAAAATACAATATCATGGCGAGGAACAAAAAGGATGTTAAAAGAACTCGGGGATGTAAAGAACAACTCTTTACGACTTACTGAAAGAACCGGGACACAAAAAGAAAAAAAAATTTTCACGTAAACTACTTTGACTCAAGAAAGCTTAGCTAAACACCACCCCGGGGGGATTCAGATTTTACAAATACAAAAAATCAACCCAGTAATTTGTGGTTTTTTGAAGAATTAATAAAGACACGGAGAACACACTAAAATAAATATGAAAAACCAGCAGAAAACTACAGATCCAACCCAAAATTAAACGTGGCTTTTTTCCAAAGGGACTCATTTAGGCTTAGGTTTTGTCTGTCTTTAAAAACCCCACTTCGCATAGTTTAAACGAATCAACATACGGATTTAAAATTAAGGAAAAAATAGATATGTCACACGTTTTCACTATTTTTCATGGATGATCAAAAGTTATATCATCAAATTTTATTCAACTAAACATTTTTAATCAATACTTCATTTGAATTTAGTCAAGATTCGCATGGAGTTGGAGTAGAAAGTGTAAGACGTACTTCGAAAAGGGAAAGGTTACGAGGCAGAAAAGTTCCAGCTAGATGATGGAAATAGGGTTTTGGGGGGGGAAGGATGAAACGAAGATACAAATATTAGGATTTTCACAAGCTGCCCCAAAATTAACATAAAAAATGAAAGAAAAATTATAGATCTCAAGAAGCGACAAAATCTATCCCCCAAGACGCAAAAAAGGTAAAAGCAAGATCAAGCAATAAATAATATGCTATACCAGTAGACATTTTTCGGGGAAAATTAAATGGCCGGGGGAAGACATCCCCGCGCTGGAAAATTAACTCGTACTACACTTTTAAAAAACCCGAATGCATCATCCAAAAAAGCAAAAGAGAGATTTCACTTCCAAAAAGAACAGGAGGACAGGGCCCAATTTTCTGAACAAATTATATTATAAACAATAGAATTTAAAAAAATATTTTTTTTCAAAGAGCAACCCAACAAAACTGCATAGGGGGTGTGGGCTAGCTGACAAAACATTACCCACTCAATCTAGCAAACGAAAAAGTCAATCTACAAGGGAAACTCATAAATGACGCTTCAAAGAGTTAGTCTCTCAGAAAAAAACCCTACACAAGAGCATTATGATGAAAAAAATAAGGGCACGTAGATATTAAAGCTCAAAAAAGGTGGTTAAAAACGGGGAAAATATTTTGGAGAAACAAAGGTTTTATGCTGGCTATTCAAGCAGAGTGAAATTTAAAGAAAAATTATAAAAATACATTTTACAAAATGGACAGTAAAAGATCAAAGTAGAAAAAGTAGTGTAAGGGGGTGAAACAATCGAACACATCATTCCCGGGGGCCAGTCACTTTCAAAGGGTTTCCTCTACAGACAAAACCAAGTGCAACATTTTTCCCAAAAATAGCAAACAAGTACAATCATTGATACACACCACCTTTCTACAAAAAACAAACGGGGGGGGAAAAATATAGATAGCAAAGGTAAAATTATATTACGACCGCACAGTTTTAAACGACCAAAAAATAATCACAAAAGACCCGGGAAAAAATTATAATTTACAAGAAGAAAAAGAAACTCCCTTATTGACGTTTCTGTCCAATGTGCCATAAGCGAACTACATGAAAAAAAAATTGACAAGTATAGTGAACTTGCAAATTAGATCAAAAGATGTGGAAAAAGAAAAGGTAAATACAAACCCAACGTATATCGGGTAATGGCATCTACCGAAGAAACTACATGAAGCAAAACAACTAGATTTCCACCCCAAAGTTACATCGAGATCAAAAAAGGCGTAAACTCAACACGTGTAGAATAGTTCGTAAATTTCAAAATAAGAATGATACTTTGAGATCCCAGACAGCTTTTCCCTCCGACATGGTTTTGGGTTTCCCCCTAGTCGAAAAGCAAAAGCTAGGATAGCGAGAGAAATCGGCCACGACCGTACACAGCAAAAAAAACATCATCTACAAACTATTATAAATGACTTATTTTAGTTTGATTAAGACAAAGAAATGTGGGCCGTATGTAATTAGATACCATGGAAGTCTTTACGAAGTCCCTACAACATGTTGCTCCGGTTTTTACCCAGTTTGTATGAAATACTCCAAAAAAAATAATAAAATAATAATAAAAAAATATAATAATAATAAAATAATAAAATAAAATAAAATAATAATAAACTTAAAATAATTTTTTTTATTTTTTTTATTAATTTATTAATTTCATATGTGTAAATTTTTTATATGCTTCGGTCCACAAAACCTTAAAATAAGGCTTTTCTGTGGGTTTAAACCTAACAATGTGACATTTCATACAAATACGGGTTGTGCGAAGTTTTTTACAACAATAACAAAAAAAAATTAACAAAAATCAGGGAACACCGTCCCGTATAACAAAAAAAAGTAAAAAAAAAAAAAAAAATTGAAATTGTATATATAAAAATTTAAATTTAGTAACACAAAACAACACGATTGGAGAATTAATTTTTCATACTTGCCCAAGAACTAAATAAAAAGACTCCTCCAAAAACACAAACAGCAGACTTGTCATTCGAATCAAACTTAAAGCAAACCAACAGGATACATAAAGAAAAAAGTAAATTGAACAAATGCAATAAAAAAAAAAAATGAAAAGTAAATTGGGAATTTAGAAAAAATTAGGTTTTTGAACTGCACATAACCAAACGAGCCAATAAAACTTTAATTCAGATTTAATGGGTGAGATCTTTCTAGATTGGCAGGACCCGGTAGGCTGTTGAAAATAGCAGGATCAAATAAAAAAGTGTCGTTTTCCCAATTTTTTATTGAATTTTGGCAAAAAGTAATTTCCTCTGATTTCGACCGCTTAATCCCGTATTTTTTGTTTGCTTCAATTGTCTATTTAAATAAAATTTAAAATAAAACTAAACTTAAATAGGATGATACAGGGTAATTGCAAAAGTGATATTTCATTTGTAGCGTTTTTCTTGGAATTCTTTTAAAAAGCATGGTGTCAAGTTCTAATCATTGGTTTTGAAGGTTGGTTTTAAATTTACGTGGCTTAAAGATGCAAAGCCCCAGGCCCAAAAGGGCCATAAGAGAGGATTGACTCGGCGACGCAGTGTGTAAAATGACCTTAAAAATTTAAAGGAAGTACCAACTTTAATTTGAATAATTTAAAAGCCAGGTCTTAAACGCTTTCATAAGGAGATAATATGCGGCCTCCACAATGGCTGTCAACAACTCAATTTCAAAAAACTACACAGCACAGTTTTTTCCATTTAAGTATCTCAAACACTCATAAGAATGGGAAAATTTTTTTAAGAGGTTTTGTTTTTCTGATTTAGAGGTGAGCACATATGTAGAATTTAATTTTTCAGAATTTAAAACGAGATCATAATCGTGCGTCCACTTAAAATTTATTTAAATCCCCGGGGAAAGTAGATTCGCCATTTTTTGGTTTTTAGAGCAAAAACAAAAAAGTATCGTCAGCATACATGAAACATACAGTGTTTTACAATTTTTCATATGTTAAAAAAATCAGGGCAAAAATTTGGCCCCAAGAAAAGCCTTGGGAACTCCAATCGAAAATCTTCACATATACGAAGCATTCTCAATTTTAAGAAAGTTTCCGATCTGTTTAAAAAAAATAGGAACCATTTAAGGTTTGACCTCTAATACCCAAAATTTTCAAGATATCCATAATGTACTGTGGGTTTTAAAGTTCGAATGCTTTCGAAAAATCTACAAAAAAGGGAACTACAGCAGTTATCGTTTAAAATTTTGGTTAACAAGTTGAGATTTTTTCAAGCAAGACACTTGTGCATTTACCTTTTTGGGAAACCATAGAATTTATCAATGATATTAATTTTTTTCCCGATAGGCAGACAAATTGTCGGACAAGGCTCCAAATTTTTCTTTTAAAAGAGAGGAGTGCATTGGTCTATAATTGGAATTAATATGATCACCCTTCTTAAGATAGGACGAACTACTGAATCTTTAAATTTTAGGGGCGTTTTCCGACTCAATCGATAAATTACTAGTTTTTGGGTAAAACTGGGCTAATCTCATATTTCCAAAATTTTAAATCCCGAACTCTGATACCATCCCAGCCTGGCTTTTATTATCATCATTATTCTCATAATTTATGTTTTTTGTTTTTACTTACAGGGGACAAGATAATTTTTTTTTTTTGAAATACATTTTCTTTTACTTTTTAAAAACAAGTTCGGCCATCCCCCAAGCTGCCAGGACAGCTTAACTGTGGAAATGTTTTATTAAAAAAAATCATGCATGTGAAAAAAGATTTTTTAATAATTTTAATATTTCAAAATTTTAGATAACAAATCAATAATTGGAAAAGGGGCGTTAGTCGTAAGCGGGGGAAAAATGCCGGCTGTAAAAAAAAATAAAATAAAAATAAAAATATAAACATTAAAAAAAAGATTAAAATATAGAAAAAACAAGTAATTAATTGCAAATTAATTACTTATACCAGCCAAAAAAAATTTTTGTGAAGCAAAAAGTTTAGATAATCAGTGAATAAACATTGAAAAAACAGATATAGAACATGAAAATAGAAATTAATTCATGTACATTAAATTTTGAAACCCCTTATGTAACGAATACCAAAATAAAAAAAACAAAAAACCCCAAAATTTTCCGAAATTTTGTAAAAAAATGCCTTTAGCTCTCTTTTGATATATAGTCTCAAATTTTGATGTTCTTGGGAAAAATTTTAAAAAAAAGAAAGGGTGTGTAGCTAAGTGTTTTTTTACCATACTTTTTTGCAACCCCGTGGCAAAAAAATAACAATAATAATTAAAAATAAAAATAAAATATAATAATAATAATAATATAATAATAAAAACTAATAATATAAAAAAAAATAATAATAATAATTTTTAAAAATAATAATAAATTTAAAAATAAAACAATTAATGGTCGGGGACATTTCGCCGCGTCGATTCCCGCTTTTATTTCGTTTGACGTTTAAACCCAAAATGTGGGGACCTCAGAAAACAGTAATAAAAAATTTAAAAAATTACAAAAATATAAGCCAAAACAAGGGTTCCCATAGAAAAAAAAAATAACAACAAAAAAACAAACAGTTTCCGTTACGGTTACGCGGCGAAATGTCCGACCAGTAATTGTGTTAATTAATTTACCGGGCCGCGAAAGCCTTAAATTTGAATAATAATAAAAAATAATAATAATAATAATAATAATAATAATAATAATAATAATAATAATAATAATAATAATAAAAATAATAATAAATAATAACAATAATAATAATTAGAGAAATCAAATATTTTACGAGTCATTTCGCTGTGTTCGTTTTTTATTAAAAATTAAACCCGACGTTTCGATACATCTGTGCGTATCATCATCTGAGGCAACACTGAAAAACTTTACATTGAGATTGTTTTTGTTGAATTCTTTTGCTTCTTCTTTGGCTCTGATTATCATTGTCCAAAGAACTAGAAACATCTTGACTTCCTTGATGCTGTTGCTGCTGCTGCTGCTGCTGCTGCTGTTGTTGTTGTGGCTGTGGTGGTGGTGGTTGTTGTTGTTGTTGTTGTTGTTGTTGTTGTCGTCTTGAGAGTAGTTTCCCTATCATCGGACTCCACGTTTTGCTTAATTTAAAACCACCAATATCCCCATTAAAATATTGGGGTGCTTGGCAATTTCAATCGATTCTCTTATGAGTCGAGGAAAAAGGTTTTCTTCTGTGCATAAAATTTTTGTATCTTCAAAAAGGATCTTGTGCGTGGGATTATTAAAATAATAATAATAATAATAATAATAATAATAATAACAGAAAAAGGTAAAAACAATCCCATACGTGATATCGGCTAATGGCATCATACCGAAGAAGCTACATGAAAGCATTAAACAACTAGATCTTCCACCCAATGTTTACATCGAGACTCAAAAGGCAGTAATACTCAACACGTGTAGAATAGTTCGTAAATTTCTAAACTAAGAATGATACTTCGAGATTCCGAGACAGCTTCCATCCTGACATAGTTTTCGTGGTTTCCCATAGTCCGAAGAGCAAATGCTAGGATGGCGACGAGAAATCGGCCACGACCGTACACAGCAGAAAGAAAACATCATCTACAATTTTATAAATGACTTATTTTAGTTAGAGTTAAGACAAAGTAATAATGTAGGTATGTACCGGTAATATAGATACACATGGAAGTACTTGACGTAAGTCCGTACAACATGTTAGCTCCGGTTTTGACCGAGTTTGTATGAAATACATCGAATAAAATAAAAGATAAATAATAATACGTAATAATAATAATAATAATAATAATAATAATAATTTTTTTTTTTTTTATTGGAAGGTACATATTTAAATACATGATAATAATAATAATAATAATTAATAATAATAATAATAAAAATAATAATAATAATAATTGAAGAGAAATTATAACATTGACGGGATGTTTCCTCGCGTCGTAATGGTGAATAATTTACATTATTCTTGATTTCCCGATGTAGCGTCATCACTGTGGATGACATTTTCAAGGGACCAGTGGCGTTTCCTGCATAGGGGCAGGTGGGGCTGAGACCCACCACAATTTCTAGCACAGCAAAAATGATCAAAAATCTCTTGAATTATTTATTTAATTACAATCGTATTCAATTTCCATGCCAACAATAGAATTCGAGTCAAGAGTAGTTAAAAAAATATCACAGCACCGGCCGCCACATCCACATGAAGCGTTCCTACGATAGCTTCACGCGGGGCTAGCGCTGGCTAGCCCTAGTCGCCCTATGCCTCAGCATGCACGTGTAGCTCCGCCTACACCGAGCGGATCGCGCCGCGTACGGTACCAAGAGGGGCAAATCGGACCTATACCTTGTGTCGACCCAAGTAACACTCTGTCAATCATCAAACTGAAAAGACGCAGGTTGTATTGAGGCCTCCCGCCTTCTTTGTTGAAACTAATGTAAAACGCAAACCACTTCTAAATCTTCATGTTCGAGCAAATTAGTGGACACTCAGTTATATAAAAGGGGACGTTCTCAAATACAGGCTGGTACAGATTCCAAAGAGGTCCATGTGGTTTGAAACTGTCAATACGGGTCAAGATGGACAGGCCATTACAGGTAATGGGGATTATTTACATTTGTATTGTGCACAAAACCAGCGGTTCCCTTTCACTTAGATGATTGACAGAGTGTTACTTGGGTCGACACAAGGTATAGCCCCATCCCGTGTAAAACACTTGACGGGCGGACAAATTCGACGCAAATACTTTGTGTAATCGACAGGATGGAAAAAATATGACAAAATTTTAATGTAGTTATTGGAACGATATTTTGCATCTATTTTATATGTGGACTCAAATGTTTTACCTGATTTAAATTCAAACTATATTGATCAAGTTATTTTGAACAACGTAGTACTTTTACAACTTTTGAATTCACTATTTTTCTGTAGTTAAATTTATTCTCCTAATAATAATTATTATTCATACTTTCTACATTAATTCTTCAGCATTTATCAATAACATTGGTAGGATTCAATTCGAACAGGTTGGTCCTGGTAGTTCTCCGAGAAAAATGTATGTGAAAACATGAATTAGGGCTAAATGTGCTTGCCCCACCTTACTTTGAAGGCACGAAACGCCACTGCAAGGGACTGCTGTTCTTTCGTATGTTTGCCTCTGTTGCAAACGTTCACTTCTTCTTGGAACTGCCAGGATGGCGGTGGACGGCTCTATTTGTTGTTGTTGTTGTGGTGGTTGAGGTGGTTGTGGAGGTGGTGGTAGTGGTGTAGGTTGGTCTTGTGGATGAAGATGCTGTTGATGCTGTTGTTGATCTGGTGGTAGTTTTTGGTTTGAACGCATTTTCTCCGCTGAGAGGTGATTGATTAAGCGAGCGAAGCGAGCGTTTCCATTTGACTCTGCCGGAAAAAAAAATCACTGGTTTTGTTTTGTTTGTTTTTTTTTTTTTTTGTTTGTTTGTTTTTTTTGTTTTGTTTGTATGTCTCGCGATAACGTTCGAACGGAGGCTCGGATCAAGTTGAAATTTTCACCATCCGCAAGCTTTGTTCTCGATTGAATGCCATTAGATTTGTGGCAAAATCGTTCAAAAAGTTAAAAAGTTACATTAAAGTTAATCGAAAGTTTTTTTTTCAAACTCAACGGCGACAAAATCTGAGATAGCCAAATCATTTAGAATGTCCGTCCGGTCACGAATATGTTAATTTTATTTTGATCCGATAAGTAGTGTAGATGGAAATTACATTATAACAAAAGTAACGTTGCCATGGCAACGAAAAGACGCGCGAAGTTTCTAATGCACTGCCACCTAGAAGTAATCAAAATACTTTCGAGGAAGCAGTCTTTGTCAACAAAGAGTTTAAATAGTTTTCCCAAGGAGTCAAGGTCCTCTAGATGGCGGTGGATTTTAAAGTAAAGATTTTAACACGGGTTTACCCAAATACCTTGGCAATAATAAATAATACTGGAAACGCGAACGTCGTAAATTTTTAAATTTAAATGTGGGTCTAGCTATAGCACGTGCTCGCTTATCAACGCGTCCAAATGAGCGTTTCCTAGTTAAATTAATGGCAGGAATCCACGAATCACTTAGTTTGTAACCACCTACATCTCCATTCAACATTCACAACAACAACAACAAATAGAGCCGTCCACCGCCATCCTGGCAGTTCCAAGAAGAAGTGAACGTTTGCAACAGAGGCAAACAAACGAAAGAACAGCAGTCCCTTGAAAATGTCATCCACAGTGATGACGCTACGTCAGGAAATCAAGAATAATGTAAATTATTCACCATTACGACGCGACGAAACATCCCGTCAATGTTATAATTTCTCTTCAATTATATCGGGTCGCGAAAGTATAACTTGTGAAATAATAATAATAATAATAATAATAATAATAATAATAATAATAATAATAATAATAATAATAATAATAATAATAATAATAATAATAATATCTGAAACAATCGAACACATCATATCCGGGTGCCAGTCACTATGTCAAACGGATTACCTCTACAGACATAACCAAGTAGCTAACATTATTCACCAAAAACTAGCAATCAAGTACAACCTCATTGATACACACACACCTTACTACAAATACAAACCGGAGAAAGTACTAGATAGCAAAGATTTCAAATTATATTACGAACGCACAGTTATAACAGACCAAACTTTACATCACAACAGACCGGATATAATTATAATTGACAAGAAGAAACAAGAAACTACCCTTATTGACGTTGCTGTCCCAATGTGCCACAACGTCGAGACTACATGGAAGAAAAAAATTGACAAGTATAGTGAACTTGCAATTGAGATCAAGAAGATGTGGAAACAGAAAAAGGTAAATACAATCCCATACGTGATATCGGCTAATGGCATCATACCGAAGAAGCTACATGAAAGCATTAAACAACTAGATCTTCCACCCAATGTTTACATCGAGACTCAAAAAGCAGTAATACTCAACACGTGTAAAATAGTTCGTAAATTTCTAAACTAAGAATGATACTTCGAGATTCCGAGACAGCTTCCATCCTGACATGGTTTTCGTGGTTTCCCATAGTCCAAAGAGCAAATGCTAGGATGGCGACGAGAAATCGGCCACGACCGTACACAGCAGAAAGAAAACATCATCTACAATTTTATAAATGACTTATTTTAGTTAGAGTTAAGACAAAGTAATAATGTAGGTATGTACCGGTAATATAGATACACATGGAAGTACTTGACGTTAGTCCGTACAACATGTTAGCTCCGGTTTTGACCGAGTTTGTATGAAATGCATCCAATAAATTAATAATTATAATAATAATAATAATAATAATAATAATAATAATAATAATAATAATAATAATAATAATAATAATAATAATAATATAATAATAATAATAATAATAATAATAATAATAATGCCATCCTGGCAGTTCCAAGAAGAAGTGAACGTTTGCAGCAGAGGCAAACAAACGAAAGAACAGCAGTCCCTTGAAAATGTCATCCACAGTGATGACGCTAGGTCGGGAAATCAAGAATAATGTAAATTATTCACCATTACGATTCGACGAAACATCCCGTCAATGTTATAATTTCTCTTCAATAATAATAATGATAATTTACACAATTTATTGGTCGGGACATTTCGCCGTGTCGATTCTGCTTCAATTGCTTTTGACGTTTCAGACCAACTGTGTGGGCTATCCTCAGAAAAACAAGAATTTAATTCTAAAAACTTACAAAAATAAAAGCCCAGACAAGGCGTTACATAGAAAAACAAAATCACAAAACAAACAGTTACCATGACCAGGCCCCGCCTTCTATAAACATGCATTACATTCTTATGAGGACTTCTTACACCCAAAATATCACATTTGAGAGTTTCTGGTATGTATACGATCACTTCGTCGGACTCCACTTTCTTGGGGCTGATCCAGTTCATAACGTCAAAAGCAATTAAAGCAGAATCGACGCGGCGAAATGTCCCGACCAATAAATTGTGTAAATTATTTACTGGGCTGTGAAAGCCTTAAATTTGAAATAATAATAAAAATAATAATAATAATTATTATAAATAAATTGTATTTATAGTCTACCCACTCAGATATGTAACTGATTTTCATTGGGGGACAGTAAATCAAAGCGACCAAGCCAACCCTGTAGGTCCCGACGCAATCGACCTCGCCTTCCGGTACCTCTTTATAATACCGGGTGTATTTTTTTCAATAGCACAAGATAATTGATCAACAGCCCAACGGCAAGAAGAGTGGAATTTCACATTCAATTTTTCTGATATATCTTTATACGGTAACAGATACGAGTAGAATACGTATTTTTGGTACAGGCGATAACGGACCCAGTGTCTTACAATTTGCCGTCACAGAATAGACAGCATCTGATCGATTACTTTCTTGAGTTAGTACACTTAGTTTTTGGTTCGTCATCCATAGATACAATTCCTATATACTGTCGCGTTCCACACGTTGGGCGCCATATTGTCACCTTCGATCCTTCTTACAGATCTCATCGACTTCTATTCCCTATACTAAGTTGTAGCTTCTCCTATTACTATCGGTTGTTGGGCGCCATATTGTTAATTACAATTATTACTAAACTAATTTCCTGATTGGGTGAACCATTTATGCAGGTCTATCTGGTTCCTGCCTTCCCTAATCCTGGAATACAAATTCTACCACAACTAATGAGGATTGCAGACAATTTGTCTGGTCCCCCTCCGCCACTGCTTGCCTGGTGCCGTCTCTCGTTCCGGTCCAGCTGGTACAGACTCTTCCAAAAACACTATTGGCCTAGTGACAGGACATTAGGTCATGCACAATCTACAGAGGTTGTGAAACGTGTAGTGGTTAAAATCTCAGGTGTATTGGGAACGGTTAATAAAATGGTGATACATGTTATGTTTACCCTACTAGTGGGATCCATATAAGTACAAATGGGGTGGCTGAGCCCAAATTAACATCTCTGAAGGAGCTTAAATCTAGTAAAATTATGTTATATTTTAAGGTTTTTTACTCATCTGTCTCATTTTATTGCGATGATCGTTGATGATTGTCCAATGGGGAAAAGTATTTATATCGGTACTGGCGATTTAAATAAAACACACACTGGGTACGAAGTAATCCAAATTTGTGATATTCTGAATTCTCCTTAGGATGCCGTCAATTTCATCTGCTGATGACGATCACTTCGCTGCCGTGGATCGACAAGTTCGATTCCCGCGTAGTCACTGCCTGCGTGGGTCGTCTGCTCAGATTCACTTGTTGCTCCGCTTGCTATCTCATTTCGCTTCCTATCGCGTATCACGAATCAATTTCAAATCACAGTTCAAATCTCGTCGTTCGATCTCACTTCGCTCCCTATCGCGAATCACAAATACAATTTCAAATCACAGTTCAAATCTCGTCGTTCGATCTCACTTACTTTACACATTCGCGACTACTACGCCAAGATTCACTACTTTCACTCGCTACCGCCGCCTGTCCCGTCACAGGGTATATGGTCCTCGCGCGACCCCCCAAGACCTAGGTCGATCTAAGTCTTTATCCTGCCGACCTCATAGTGGGTCACGGACAGCACCGTTCGCCTCCACCGAGTAACTGCCCCGACATTTCCCTCAACTTTTCTCAGCTCCGGCCCCTCAGCTGATTCTGCCCCTACGAATCATGGGAATTCTCCGAAATCTGTGTTTTTAGTTATACCTTGTCCGTTCTAAATTTCGCTCGGTTTAGCTTCGCTCCTCGCCTATCCTACCTGGGTAATCTCACCTGGCCTTCATGGTTGTGTCATTCAGAGTATATCTTAGCCTCGACTCGATTCGCAACCCCGGCTTGTTCCACGTAGCCAATTATTTGTATGTGACTCTGTTAGTTCAAGCAGCTTAATGCCGTCTATCTGGCTCGTGTGCATGCACCATCGCACATTGTGACACTGTCTATTGGCGGGCTGTCATTCATCCCCATTCATTTAGGAAGCTTCAGGCTAGAACCCTGGCCTGCGTTCGTCTTTTAATGCCCTCGCACGCCAGGCGTAGACTATTCTTTAGCCTCGCACACAGGCCTGCTTTAATATTTTTATATTTTCTTACTTCTGCTTCCCATCTTCTGCGTGATTTTGCGTTCCCATTTGCCAACTTTCGTTAATTGCGATGCGTTGATAACACCCTAGTTGTCTTGTTATTGATTATATTAACCTTGGCTGATTTGCATTTTGATATGCAAATCAGTTGTTGAATAAATTATAGTAAAATTTGCATTTTGACATGCAAATGAGCTATTCGAAAAATATTTTGTTGTAAAAGAAGGTCTAACAGAGGCAAGGAGAAACCGTTCCGTTACAATACATAAATCTTGAAACACAGTTTACACATTTTAGCATTGCATTAAGAAAATGATATCATCTACTCCATGAAATTAATGTTCGATCATGTTATAACAATAATATGGGATTGAATCATGAGAATACTGTTTTCCAGTCATAGCTATGAATATAATATTATTGTGATTTACATAACAAACACGCAAATAATCTCAAAGCACGGAACAAACAACAATAAACGTTGTGTACTGCTACAGTAGCATGTTTCCAACGAGATGGTCTTTAAATTCCAAATTTTATTTGGAGTGTTGGCCACACTATTCAGTTTAAAAATTACATCAATGAAGCCGCTCTGTTTAAAAAAAATTATTATATTTGTGATGCAAGACTGCAACGCAGCTTTGTTCCTGCATTTGCTGTCGATTGACAACAACTGAACCAAATGTTCAATTGAGATAAAATGTGACATTAAAGGATTTATAGAACTTACATCGCTAAATCACAAAGACTTTTGTTGATACCTACATGGCCGAATGGTAACGTATGAGCGGTTTGGCGCTTACAAATCACAATGTGCTTGGCGTGACAGCGGAACTAAATAAGACGCGCGGCCGAACAAACGCATGTCATGCACAATCTCACCGACTTCGTATAACTATCTGTGCATTGTAGTACTAGGAAAACGCTAAAGTCCCGCCGCGTTGATGGATGAGCTTTTTTAAGTTTTTGGTTTGCGTGGGATATCTTTACTTTTGCAAGTGCTTTGCTTTGCTGCCTATGCATTGTAGGTGATTGTTTTCAAGTTTCTATTGTTTCTTGTCACTTGGTATTATATTTACCGTAAAAAACTTATATTAAAAGCTTTATTTCTATGGATTCTGGCTAACTTTTTCAACTTTTTGTTTCAAAAGGTACTACATCACCATAATCTTAATGCCCATGTTTAATATGAACGTTGTAGCCCCACCCGTTTGGTCTTAATCGGCCCAAATGGTACGAAAATATCGTACTAAACCGTAAAAAACTTATATTAAAATCTTTATTTCTATGGATTCTGGCTATTTTTTTCAACTTTTTGTTTCATAAGGTACTACATCACCATAACCTTAATGTCCATGTTAAATATGAACGTTGTAGCCCCACCCGTTTGGTCACAATCGGCCCAAATGGCACGAAAATATCGCACTAAACCGTAAAAAACTTATATTAAAAGCTTTATTTCTATAGATTCTGGCTAACTTTTACAACTTTTTCTTTCAAAAGGTACTACACCACCATAACTTTAATGTCCATGTATAATATGACCGTTGTAGCCCCACCCGTTTGGTAAGAATCGGCCCAAATGGCACGAAAATATCGCACTAAACCGTAAAAAAACTTATATTAAAAGCTTTATTTCTATAAATTCTGTTTAACTTTTTCAACTTTTTGTTTCATAAGGTACTACATCACCATAACCTTAATGTCCATGTATAATATGACCATTGTAGCCCCACCCGTTTGGTCAGAATCGGCCCAAATGGCACGAAAATATCGCACTAAAAATCGAAAAAAAATCGTAAAAGTACGATATTCATGAGAAATATTTCTTCGATTGTGACCAAAAACAATACACCTCTAAGTTCAGAGATTTCGAAGGTCCCCTCAAAAATTTTCATCAGGATCGGATATGCCGTTTGCCCGGTAGAGAGCGAACAAACAGACGGGGGAAAAAAAATGAAAAAAAACACCCGAGCTAAATTTTTTGGGGGGGCGGTGAAATTGAAGTCTTCGCTTCGCTCATCCAATTATAACACAATTGTGACAGCATGTTTTTAAGACTGATAAACCAACAATATGTTTTCAAATGTTCTCGTAAATTGGCATTGAATATCCAAGGGTAAATTGATAAAAAGTCACATTTTTGCGTTGTAGGCCAATTTAAATACCCTAAAATATTTGTAATAGTTTTATGTTGGTATTTACAAGCAAGGGCTATTCTTCTTCTAAATAATGGTACTAAGTTTATTACTGTATCGTGTTTGGTTTGGAAATAAGAAGCAAAAGAGTTAAGCGCCGTGCGGAAGCGTCGCGACGCACTCAAAGCGCCAAAACGGCATGTAGAACAAGATGGATTTTTCTCGGATACGGCTTATCGTATGTATTTTTAAGTAATCTTTCTAAAAAGTATAATATCATCTTGTTCAAACCGCCGGTAGGGGTACCTCATGGAAATAAGCGTCTCCGGGCCGCCTGGCCGCTCGACCATCACTTTACGCAACATCAAAAACGCAAAATTAAAGGAAAACATTTCGTCATCCCTGGAGGAAAACGTTGTTAAGATCAACTTCATAACAATTGTTGCCAGATAACTGGACCCTTATTAGTTTATTATTTATTGTTTTATGAGGTTTTGATTGGTTGAAATAATATTACATGAAATTTTTTATTTTTTTAAAACAACGCTTATATTTAAATGTACTAAAAAGTAAAAAATAAATTTTCGCCCAACAAATTTTTGCCTTACTCGGAAATTAAAAGCGTTGGGCGCTTTCCTTCCATGAACAACAAAATTCTGTAATCTACGTCAATGGGCCTACTGTAAAAAGTAAAAAATAAATTTTCGCCCAACAAATTTTTGTCTTACTCGGAAATTAAAAGCGTTGGGCGCTTACGGTATTGACGTAGATTACAGAATTTTGTTGTTCATGGAAGGAAAGCGCCCAGCACTGTCAATTTCCGAGTAAGGCAAAAATTTGTTAGGCGAAAATTTATTAAACGAGGGAGCGGAGCGACCGAGTGTCTCCATTCAACTCAAACGGCTCTCATTCTGTGATTCTGTCTGTCTATCTGTCTGTACGTCGAAAATCAGCCGAACGCTAAAACAGATTGCGCTGAAATGTTAAACAGACATCCAGTACGAGTATACTGAGAACTGTTAACAAAATCAGCTAGACCCATTGCGATTTAACCCTACAATAAATAAAAATGTGATTTTTAAATTATCGATAGCATTTGTTTTAGTAGCAGCTAGCGGGACAAAGTCTGCGTGGGGACATGGCCACGGTGGTAAGCATTAAGCCTCCCGCACGGAGGGTTTGGGTTCGATCCCCGTTAGTTCGAACTTTTTTTATTTTTACACCACATATTTTTTTTGAGGGGGTTTTAAATGGGAAATAAAAATTTGGTGATTTGTTTCATCTCGGAAATTTGTGATGTTTTATGCTAGTTCGTTTTGAACACGATTCGCATTTAAAATGTTCAATTTAAATTACTAGGGAAACGCCAAAGTCGTTGTTGAAACGAAATGAGTGAGCCATGTGTTGAGTACTCGGTTCATTCTCCATGGGCCATACTGGGCTAGATCCAGCCTTAGGTATAGGCGAGGAAAGGGGAAGTTCCCGACTACTCAACCACTTGGGGTCACTCACTCGTTTGACAACGACTTTGTCGTTTCCCTAGTTTTTTTCTTTTTAGTAAAATTTAAATATAAGCATTGATTAAAAAAAAAAAAAATTTCATGTAAATATTTTATACTTTTAGTCTTAACGATAATGTATTTATTTTTTATAAAAAGCTCGATCGGACTTTGGGAAGTGGGTGAAATATCAATTCCCATATAAAACGTTTAAATTTTTAATTACGATGAATTAATTGATAATCAGTGAATCTGTTTAAATTTATTCATCTATTGTCATTAAGAATATACGTCTGTGTGAAAATTTCAGCCGATCGGACATTGGGGAAATGGGTGAAAAATCGATCCCATATAAAACTTAAATCATTAATTAAGACTAATTAATTGATTAATTAGTGAATCTGTTAAATGATTCATTATTGTAATCAAGAAAACGTGTGTGGGAAAAATTCAGCTCGATTGGACATTGAGAAAAGGGTGGGAAAAATCGACTGTAAGTTCCGTCCAGACAGACAAAACAGACAGACAGACAGACAGACAGACAGACAGACAGACAGACAGACAGACGACAGACAGACAGAAATACAAGCACAATAAGCTAAAATAAGCGTTGTCATGAAATACGATTGTAAGTTTTGTTTAGCCAGACAGAAAGTCAGACAGACAGACAAACACATGAAGCTAATATAAGCGTTGTAATAAGTATAAGTATTTTTGCTCAGTCGAATGAGTTTCCCCAATCCTGTGTCACGAAACCGTTTCAATCGTCTGCCTATAAATGTTTACGAAAATTTTTAACCTT
>JAMZAV010010490.1:0-21549 GCA_024449915.1 Sweltsa coloradensis
TTTTTTTTTTTTTTTTTTTTTTTTTTTTTCAATAATTTGAAATTTCTAGTTTGTAAAATGTTGATTTTGTAAGATTGTCAGAATGTCTTTGCATTTGTCAGGTTGTTGTTTCAGTCATTTTCATATTGTAAAATTATCATTTTGTCAGTTTTCATTTTTCACAGTTTGTAGATTCATTTGTTAATTTGCTTGTCTTCTTCAGTTTGATATTGTATATTGTCAGTTTGTCTATCATTTTTTCAGTTTGTTTTTATGTCTTGTCAAATTGTAATTTTTCATTTTCACAGTTTATTTTTGTAAATTTGCTAGTTTTCGTCAGTTTTATTTTGTAAATGTCAGATTGTCAATTCATTTGTCAGGTTGTTAGTTTTAGGGTTTGTCATTTTGCAAGTTTTGTAAATTTGTCAGATTTTTCATTTTCACAGTTTGACATTTTCATTTTGTTAATTTGCTATTTTCGTCAGTTTATTTTAGTTTGTCAATACTTTTGTCAGTTTCTTTTTTAGTCATTTTCAAATTGTAAGTTTTTCATTTCCATAGTTTCATTTTGTCAATTTGCTAGTTTTCGTCAGTTTCATTTGTAAGAATGTCAGATTATCAATTGCATTTTTCAGTTGTTAAGTTTTAGTATTTTCATATTGTAAGTTAGTATTTTGTCAGGTTTTCATTTCAATTTTTGAAATTTCATTTGTTAAATTTTCTAGGTTTTACAGTTTTATATTAAATTTTTAGTTTGGTCAATAAATTTTGAGTTTCTTGTTTATGTTTTTTCAAAATTTTAAATTTTTCATTTTCACAGTTTTTTCATTGTCAATTGCTAGTTTCGACAGTTTGATTTTGTTAAAAATGAGATTGTCAATTGATTTTGTCAGTTGTTTGTTTTAGTCATTTTCATTTGTTTTAATTTTGTAATTTTTAGTTTTTTTTTTTTTTTTACGTTTGACAGTTCATTTATTAATTTGCTAGGTTTTCGTCAGTTTAAAATTGTAATATTGTCAGCTTTTTAATAACATTTTGTCAGTTTGCTTGTTTTAGTCATTTTTTTAAATTTGTATTTTTCATTTCACAGTTTTTCTTTTCAACAGTTTGACAGTTTCATTTGTTTTTGGCTTGTTTGAATTGGATATTTGGGAATAAATTTTAAATTTGTCAATTGCATTTAGTCAGGTTGTAATTTTAGTCATTATCATATTGTAAGTTTGTAATTTTGTCAGTTTACATTTTCACAGTTTGACAGTTTGATTTTGTTAATTTGCAAGGTTTCGTCAGTTTGATATTGTAAAATTGTTTAGTTTGTCACTAACATTTTGTCAGTTTGCTTGTTTGTCATTTTAAATTGTAAGTTTTCATTTCACATTTTATTTTGTCAATTTGCTAGTTTTCGCAGTTTGATTTTTGTCAATGTCCCGATTGTCAATTGCATTTTGACAGTTGTTATTAGTAAGTCATTTCATATTGTTAGTTTGATATTTTGTCAGTTTATCATTTTCACAGTTTGACAGTTTCATTGTTATTTCTAGTTTTGCGGGCATGTTTTTATATTTTATATTGTCAGTTTGTCAAAAACATTTTGTCAGTCTTGCTTGTTTTAGTCATTTCCAAATTGTCAGTTTTTCATTTTCACAGTTTCATTTTGTCAATTTGCTAGGTTTTCGTCAGTTGATTTTGTAAGAATGTAGATTGTAATTCATTTTGTCAGGTTTGTTTGTTGTCATTTCAAATTGTAAGTTTTCATTTTTACAATTTTTGTTGGTTTTTATTTTGTTTAATTTCTTTTTCGCCAGTTTTGGGTTTTGTAGATTTTCAGTTTGTCAAAATTTTGTCAGTTGTAGTTTTAGTCATTTATATTTTAATTTGTTTTGACAGTTTTTTTTCACATTTTGACAGTTTCATTTTGTTAATTTGCTCGTTTCGCATTTGATATTGTAAATTGTAGTTTGTCAATAACATTTGTCAGTTGCTGTTTTAGTCATTTTTTAATTGTTAGTTTTTATTTTTCACAATTTATTTCATTTTTGTCAATTCTAGTTTTCGTTATTTTATTTGAAGAAAGTATTTGTCAATGCATTTGTCAGGTTTTAGTTTAAGTCATTTTTCATATTGTAAACTTGTAATTTTGTCAGTTTATCAATTTTCACAGTTTGACATTTATTTTTAATTTCTAGTTTTTGTCAGTTTTATTTTGTAAATTCATTTTTCAATATTTTGTTTGTTAGTTTTAATCATTTTCAATTGTAAGTTTTATATTTTTGTCAGTTTTCATTTTTCAAGTTTGAACTGTATTTTAATTTTACGTTTTTCAGTAATTGTAATTTGTCATTTGCATAAAATTTTTTCAGTTGCTTGTTTTTGTCATTTTTCATAATTGTAGTTTTATTTTTATTTTTTTTCAATTTGCAGTTTCGAGTTTATTTTTTAAAATTTTTTTGTCAATTGATTTTGTCAGGTTTTGTTATAAATTTTTCATTTGTTTTTGTCATTTTACAGAATTTTCATTTTCACATTTTACAGTTTCATTTTTTTAATTTTCTCGTTTTTCCAGTTTGATTTGTAATGTTCAGTTTTAATTCATTTTGTCAGGTTTCTTTTTTAGTCATTTTCAAATTTGTTAGGTTTTTTATTTTCACAGTTTCATTTTGTCAATTACTAGTTTTGTCAGTTTTTAAATTTTTTAAGAATGAGTTTTTCAATTGCATTTGTCAGTTGTAATTTTTGTCATTTTCATATGTAATTTGTAATTTTGTCAGTTTATTTCTTTCACATTGACAGTTTAATTTTGTCAATTTGTAGTTTTTTGTCATTTGAAATTTTTTAAATGTCAAATTAATGCCATTTTGTCTGGGTTTTTGTGTTTCATTTTTAAATGTAAGTTATATTTTTCAGTTTTTCATTTTCAATTTGCATTCATTTATTAATTTTCTACGTTTTTTTGTCAATGAATTGTAAAATTGTCAATTTGCTAATTTTGTCAGTTTTTTGTTATAGTCATTTTCAAATTGTAAATTTTATTTTTACATTATTTGTCAATTTGCTAGTTTCGCAGTTTATTTTGAATAGATTGTCCAATTATTTTGGGTGTTTTTTTTTTATATTTAAGTTTTTTGATTGTAGTTTCAAATTTACAGTTTGAAATTTTGTTTAATTGCTATTTTAGTTATTTTGTAATTGTCTTTGTAATAATTTTGTCATTTCGTTTTTTAGTCATTTTCAAATTGTGTTGTTTTCAATTCATTTTCACATTTCAGTTTCATTTTGTCAATTTGCTAGGGTTTTTCAGTTTATTTTGTAAAATGTCAGTTTCAAACATTTTGTCAGTTTGTTTTTTTTAGTCTTTTAAAATTTCATTTTCATTTTCCCGTTTATTTTTAAATTGGTTTTCATTTGTTTGGATGTCAGATTTTCAATTGCATTTTGTCAGTGTTAGTTTTAGCATTTTCATTGTAAGTATAATGTCCCTTTTTTCATTTTTTACGTTTACATTTCATTTTGTAATTTGCAGTTTTCGTTCAGTTTAGTTTTGTAATTTTGTATTTTTCAATAACATTTTGTCAGTTTTCTGTTTTAGTCATTTTAAATTGTCATTTTTCATTTTCCCGTTTTCTTTTCAATTTGCAGTTTCATTTTGTTATTGCTTGTTTGTCAGTTGATTTAATATTGTCAATTTTTAATAACATTTTGTCAGATTGCGTTTAGTCATTTTCAAATTGTGTTTTTCATTTTACAGTTTCATTTTGTCAATTTCTAGGTTTTTGTCAGTTTGTATTGTTAATAATTTTCCGTTTGTCATCATTTGTCTGTTTTGTTTGTATTTTCAATGTAAGTTTTCATTTTCAAGTTTTATTTTGTCAATTTCATTTTGCAGTTTATTGAAATGTCAGATTGTAATTCATTTTTCATTGTTGTTAGTATTTCATTGCTAGTTTTCGTCAGTTTTAATATTGTTAATTTTAGTTTGTCAATAACTTTTTTTCAGTTGCTGTTTTAGTCCTTTTAAATTGTAAATTTTCATTTTCCAGTTTCATTTTGTCATGGCTAGTTTTCGTCAAATTTGATTTTGTAGAATTGTCAGATTGTCAATTGCATTTTGTCAGGTTGTTAAATTAGTCATTTTCATATTGTAAAATTAATTTTCAGTTTAAATTTTTACTTTGACAGTTTATTTTGTTATTTGCAGGTTTTCGTTTAATTTTTAATATTTGTCAGTTTGTCATAACATTTGTCAGTTTGTTATTTAGTCATTTTCAAATTTCAGTTTTCATTTTCACAGTTTCATTTTGTAATTTTTTTTTTCGTCAGTTTGAATTTATTGTCAGTTTGTCATCATTTTGCAGTTGTTTTTAGTCATTTTCAATTGTAAGTTTTCATTTTTACAGTTTTCATTTTGCATTTTCCCAGTTTTGTCAGTTTCATTTTGAAGAATGTCAGTTTTTATTTTTGTCAGGGGTTTATTTGTTATTTCATTTGTAAATTTTTGTGTTTGTTTTAGGTTTTTATTTTTCATTTTTACAAAGTTTCATTTTGTTAATTTGCTAGGTTTTCGCAGTTTAATATTGTAAATGTCAGTTGGTCAAAACATTTTTTCAGTTGTTTGTTAATGTTTTTTTTTCAATTTTTGTAAGTTTTTTTTCATTTTTACAAGTTCATTTTGTAATTGCTAGTTTTCGTCAGTTTTTTTGATTTTGTAAATGTCAGTGTCCAATTCATTTTGACGTTGTTTTTAGTCATTTTCAAATTGAAGTTTTTCATTTTCCAGTTTCATTTTTTAATTTTCCCAGTTTTCGTCAGTTGATTTTAAGTTTGTCAGTTTGTAACATTTGTCAGTGTTGTTTTTATTTTTTTATTTGTAAGTTGTCATTTGTCAATTTTCATTTTCACATTTGACAGTTTTTATTTTGTTAATTTGCTTTTTTTGTCAGTTGATATTGTAAAATTTCAGTTTGTCAATAACAATTGGTCAATTTGCTTGTTTTGGGCATTTTCAAATTGCAAGTTTTCATTTTACAGTTTCATTTTTGTAAAAAATTGCTAGTTTTCGAAGTTTGATTTTTTAGAATGTCAGTTTGTCAATTGCATTTTTCAGGTTGTTAGTTAATCATTTTCATATTGTTAGTTAGTAATTTTTGTCATTTTTCATTTTTTTACGTTTGACAGTTTCATTTTTTTAATTTGCTAGTTTTTTCGTTTGATATTGTAATATTGTCAGTTTGTCAATAACAATTTGTCAGTTGCTTGTTTGTCATTTTCAAATTGAAGTTTTTCATTTTCAAGTTTATTTTGTTAAATTTTGCTAGTTTTCGTCAGTTTGATTTGTAAATTGTCCCGTTTGTTCATTTGCAGTTAGTTGTTTTAGTCTTTATTTTTGTTATTTAATTGTCATTTTTTATTTTCACAGTTTGACAGTTTCATTTTGTTAATTTGCTTTTTTGTTTAGTTTGATATTGTTTAAAATTGTCAGTTGTCAAAAATTTTGTCATTGCTTGTTTTTAAGTCATTTTTCAAATTGTAAGGGTTTTTTATTTTCCAGTTTCATTTTTTCAATTTCTAGTTTTCGTCAGTGTGATTTGTAAGATGTAATTTGCAATTTCATTTTAGTTTAGTTTTTAATTTTTCATTTTCATATTGCATTTTTTAATTTGGCCCGTTTTCTTTTCCCGTTGACAGTTTATTTTGTTTAAATTTTCTGGTTTCCCAGTTTGTGATATTGTATATTGTCAGTTAATTTATAACATTTTTGTCAGTTGCTTGTTTTGTCATTTCAATTGTAAATTTTTCATTTTCACGTTTCATTTTTCAAATTTTCTAGTTTTCGTCAGTTTGATTTTTTAAGATGTCAGATTGTCAATTGCATTTGAAAGGGTTTTTTTAAGTCTTTTTCATATGTTAATGTTTTTTGTTTGTTTAGTTTAATTTTCACGTTTGACGTTTCATTTTGTTAATTGCTAGTTTTGTCAGTTTGATATTTTTTGTCAGTTTGTCAATAACATTTGTCAGTTTCTTGTTTAGTCATTTTTTAAATGTCAGTTTTCATTTTACAGTTTCTTTGTCAATTTGCTAGTTTTCGCAGTTTGATTTTGTAAGAATGTCGATTGTCAATTGCATTTTGTAGGTTTTAGTTTAAGTCATTTTATATTGTTAATTGTCTTTTGTCAGATTTTTTTACAGTTTGACAGTTTTCATTTTGTTAATTGCTCGTTTTCGCAGTTTGTATTTGTAAATTTTGTCAGTTTTCCCCAAAAATTTTGCAGTGCTTGTTAGTCATTTTCAAATTTTTAGTTTTTCATTTTCACGTTTATTTTTTAATTTTAGTTTCGTCAGTTTGATTTTTAAGATGTCATTTGTCAATTGCATTTTTCAGTTTTAGTATTAGTCATTTCATATTTAAGTTAGTATTTTGTCAGTTTTTAATTTCACGTTGACAGTTTAATTTTGTTAATTTTCTAGGTTTTCGTCAGTTTGATATTGTAATATTGTCAGTTTGTCAATAACATTTTGTAAATTTGTTTTAGTCATTGTCAAATTGTAAATTTTTATTTCCAGTTTCATTTTGTTCAATTTGCTAGTTTCGACATTTTGATTTTGGAATGTCGATTGTCAATTGCATTTTTTCAGGTTGTTAGTTTTAGTCATTTATATGAAGTTTGTCATTTTGTTAGATTTTCATTTTACAGTTTGCAGTTTCATTTTGGTTTTTTTTTTCGTCAGTTTGATATTGTAAATATTGTCAGTTGTTCAATAAATTTTGTCAGTTTGCTTGTTTTTGTCATTTCAATTTGTAAGTTTTTCATTTTTACAGTTTTTTTGTCAATTTGCTAGTTTTGGGGCAGTTTGATTTTGTAAGAATGTCAGATTGTCAATTGCATTTGTTAGGTTTTTTAGTTTAGTCATTTTCATATTGTAAAATTTTCATTTTTTCAGTTTTCATTTTCACGTTTTGATGATTTCATTTTTTAATTGCTTGTTTCGTCAGGTTAATTGTAATATTGTCAGTTTGTCTTAAATTTTGTCATTTGCTTGTTTAGTCATTTCAAAATTTTAAGTTTTCATTTTCACAGTTTCGTTTCTTTGTAATTTGCTAGTTTTCTCAGTTGATTTTGTAAATGTAGTTTGGGCAATTGCATTGTAGGTTGTTAGTTTTATCATTTTTATATTGAAATTTGTAATTTTGTCAAAATTTCAATTTTACAGTTTGAAGTTTCATTTGTATTTTTAGTTTCGTCAGTTTGATATTGTAATTGTCAGTTTGTCCCCAAAAATTTTCATTTGCTTGTTTTGTCATTTCAATTGTCAGTTTTTATTTTCACAGTTTCATTTTGTCAATTGCTAGTTTTCGCGTTTGATTTTTTAGAATGTCAGATTGTCAATTGCATTTTTCAGGGTTTTAGTTTAGTCATTTTCATAAATTTTTAAATTTGTAATTTTGCAGTTTTCATTTTTTATGTTTGACAGTTTCTTTAATTAATTTGTAGTTTTCGTTTTTAATTTTTAAATATTTAGTTGTCAATAACTTTTGTCGTTGCTTGTTTTAGTCATTTTAATGTATTTTTCATTTCAATTTCATTTCCAGTTTAGTTTCATTTTGTTATTTGCTTGTTTTCGTCAGTTTGATTTTGTAAATGTAGTTTGTCAAATTTCATTTGTCAGTTGTAGTTTTATTCATTTCATATTGTTAATTTGTAATTTGTCAGTTTTCAATTTTCACATTTGACAGTTTGATTTTGTTAAGAAGGTTTCGCGTTGATATTGAATATTGTCATTTGTCATAACATTTTGTCAGTTGTTGTTTGTCATTTTCAAATTGTAAGTTTTTCATTTTCAACAGTTTTATTTGTCAATTGCTAGTTTTCGTCAGTTTTGATTTGTCAGAATGAGTTTTTCATTGCATTTGCAGGTTGTTTGTTAAGTCATTTTCATTTTTTTTCATTTGTAGTTTTACATTTTCAGTTTGAATTTCATTTTTGTTTAAATTTCAGTTTTTCAGTTTGTATTTAATTGTCATTTGTCAATTTTTGCAGTTTGTTTGTCATTTTAAATTGTATTTATTTCAATTTCATTTTGTCAATTGGTTTCCCTTGATTTTGTAAAATTAGTTTTTAATTTTGTTTTTTAGTTTTAGTTTTCATTTTAATTTTTTTTACAGACATTTTCCAGTTCAGTTATTTTTAAGCCCGTTTTGCAGTTGATATTGTAATATTGTCCCGTTTGTCAATAACATTTTGTAGTTGCTGTTTTAGATTTTCAATGTAGTTTTTCATTTTTACAGTTTCATTTTGTTCAATTGCAAGTTTTCGCAGTTGATTGTAAGAATGTCGATTGTCAATGCCATTGTTCAGGTTGTAGTTAGGCATTTTATGTATTATAAGTGTGTGATTGTCAGTTTTTCAATTTACAGTGGAAAGTTTCACCTGTAATTTGCTAGTTTCGTCAGTTTGGATGAGTGTTAGATTGTCAGTTTGTAAAACATTTTTGTCAGGGTGCTTGTGTAGTCATTTCAAATGTCGTTTATAATATTCAACCAGTTTCATTTTGTCAATTGCTAGGTTTTCGACAGTTGATTTTGTAAGAATGTCAGGATTGTCAATGCTATTCGTCAGGGTGTTAGTTTAAGTAATTTTCATATTGTAAGTTGTCATTTTGTCAGATTTTCATTTTCACAGTTTCCGTTTCATTGTCAATGCTAGTTTTAGTCAGTTGATTTGTAAGAATGTCAGATTTTGGGTCCCCCCCTCCCCCCCCCCCCCCCATGCATTTGTCAGGTTGTTTAGTTTAGTCATTTTCAATCGAATTAGTATTTGTCAGGTTTTCATTTCACTATCGACAGTTCATTTGTTAATTTGATAGGTTTTCGTCAGTTTAATATTGTAATATTTGTCAGTTTGTCAAAAACTTTATGTCAAATGCCCTGTTTCAGTCATTTTCAAAATTGTAATTTTCATTTTAACAGTTCATTTTGTCAAGTTGCTTAGTTTTCGTCAGTTTGATTTGTAAGAAGTAGATTGCCACTCGCATTTGACAGGTGTAGTTTAATCATTTTCATATCGTAGTTGTTATTTTGTCAGTTTATAATTTCACAGTTTGAACAGTTTCATTTGTAATTGCTAGTTTGGGTCAGTTTTGATATTGACATAGTGTCAGTTGTCAATAAACATTTGTACATTCTTCTGTTAAATCATTTCAAATTGTCAGTTTTCATTTTCACAGTTCATTTGACAAATTGCTAGTTTTCGTCAGTTTGTTTTGTAAGAATGTAGATTGTCAATTGCATTTGTCAGGTTTGTTAGTAGTTTAGTCACTTTCATATTGTCAATTTGTCATTTTGTCAGATTTTCATTTGTACAGTGGACATGGGTTTTTCAATTTTGTTTTTGTAAAATTGCTCGTTTTGCCAGTTGACATTGTACTAATTGTCAGGTGTCAATAAATTTGTCAGTTGCGCTGTTGTAGCATTTTCAAATTGTTCGTTTTTCATTTTCACTGTGTAATTTTTAATTGCTAGTTTGTCCCCCAGTTTGATTTTTTAAGAATGTCAGTTGTCAAATTGCATTTTGTCAGGTTGTAGTATTAAGTCATTTTCATATTGTAAGGTTAGTAATTTTGTCAGTTTTTTAATTTTTCAGTTGACAGTCATTTTGTAATGCTAGTTTTCGTAGTTTGATATTGAATATTGTCAGTAGTCAATAAACATTTTGTCAGTTGTTGAATTCATTCAAATTGTCAGGTTTCATTTTCACAGTCATTTTTGTCAATTTGCTAGTTTCGACAGTTTGATTTGTAAGAATGTCCGATGTCAATTGCATTTTGTCAGGTGTTAGTTTTAGTCATTTTATATTGATAAGATTTGCATTTGTCAGATATTCATTTTCACAGGTTGACAGTTTCACTGTTAATGTGTGTTTCGTTCAGTTGCATTGTAATATTGTCAGTTTGTCATAACATTTTGTCAGTTTTGCTTGTTAGTCATTTTCAAATGTAAGTTTTTTCATTTTTCCACGTTCATTTGTCAATTTGCTAGTGCCCAGATCCGATTTTGTAAGAATGTCAGATGGCAATTGCATTTAGTCAGGTTGTTAGTTTCAGTCATTTTCATTATTGTAAAGGCTAATCATTTGTCAAGATGTTTCATTTCACAGTTGATAGATTCATTTTGTAATTGCTTGGTTTCTCAGTTTGTATGTAATATTGTCAGTTGTCTATAACATCTTAGTCAGTCTGCTGGTATAGTCATTGTCAAAATAGTAAGTTTTCATTTTAACAGTTTCATTGTGTCAATTTTGCTAGTTTTCGTCAGTCGAGTTGTTAAGAATGTAAGATTGTCAATTGCATTTTTCAGGAGTGTAGTTTAGTCATTTTATATGCAAGTTTGTAATTTTGTCAGTTTCAATCACAGTTGAAGTTCATTTTGTAATTTTGTAGTTTCGTCAGTTGACTGTATAATTTCAGTTGTCAATAACATTTTGTCAGTTTGTGGTTTTATCATTTTCAAGTCAGTTTCATTTCACAGTCTAATTTTGTCAATTTGCTATTTTTCGACAGTTTTGATTTGTAAGAATGTCATGATTGTTAATTGCAATTGTCAGGTGTTAGTTTAGCACTTTCCATATTGTAAGTTTGTAATTGTCAGTTTTTCATTTTTTACGTTGACAGTATGTAATTTAATTGACTAGGTTTTCGTCAGTTTAAATTGTAATATTGGCAGTTGTCAATAAACATTTTGTCAGGTTGCTTTTTAGTCCATTTTTTAAATTGTCATTTTTTCATTTTCCACAGTTTTCATTTTCACAGTTGACAGTTTCATTTTGTTATTTGCTGTTTTAGTCAGTTTGATATTGTAATATTGGAAGTTTGTCCAATTGCATTTAGTCAGGTTTGTAAGTTTCATCATTATCATATGTTAGTTTTGTAATTTGTCAGTTATCATTCAACAGGTGACAGTTTTGATTTGTTAATTCGCAAGGCGTCAGTTGATATTGTAACATTGTAAGTTTGGCACTAACATTTTGTCAGTTTGCTGTTTGTTCATTACAAATCTGTAGTTCTCATTTTCACAGTTTTATTTGTCAATTTGCTAGTTTCGTCATTTGATTGTCAGAATGTAGATTGTCAATGCATTCTGAACAGGTGTTAGTAAGTCAATTTTCATTGTTAGTTGTTATTTTCGCAGTTATCATATTCACAGTATTTGACTGTTTCATTTTGTAATTTGTATCGTTTCGCCAGTTGATATGTAATATTGTAAGTTGTTATAAACATTTTGTCAGTCTGTCGTTGTTAGGCATTTTCAAATGTAGTTTCATTTCACAGTTCATTTTGTCAATTTGCTAGTTTTCGTCAGTTTTGATTATGTAAGAATGCAAGTTTGTCAATTGCATTTAGTTAGGTTGTATAGTTTTGTCAGTTTAGTCATTCATATGTAAGATTATGTAATTTGTTCATTTTATCATTTTCACAGTTTTGACAGTTTGCTTTCGTCAATTTGCTAGTTCGTCAGTTTGATTTTGTAAGAATGTCAGATGCAATTGCATTTTGTCTGGTTGTCTAGTTTATCATTTTCCATATTGTAAGTTTGAATTTGTCAGTTTTACATTTCACGGTTTGAACTTCATTTTATTAATTTTTACGTTTTTTGCAGATGATATTGTAATATTGCAGTGTCAATAACATTTTTGTCAGTTTGCTGTTAGTCATTTCAAATGTCAGTTTTTCATTTCACAGTTTCATTTTGTCAATTTAGCCAGTTTTCGTCAGTTTGATTTTGTAAGAATGTAAGATTGTCAATTGCATCTCGTCAGGTTCGTTAGTTTTAGGACATTTTTATTATTAAAGCTTTGATTTGACAGTTTATTAATTTTACAGTTGAGTAAGTTTCATTATGTAATTCGCTAGTTTCGCAGTTGATATTGTTATAATTGTCAGTTTGTCAATAACATTTTGTCAGTTGCGTTTAGTCTTTTCCAAACTGTCAGTTTTTCATTTTCACGTTTCATTTGTCAAATTGCTAGTTCGACAGTTCTGATTTGTCAAGAATGTCAGATTGGTCAATTACATTTGTTCAGGATTAGTTCAGTCATTTTAATATTTGTAAGTTTGTAATTTTGTCAGTTTCATTGTCACTGTTTGACCAGTTTCATTTTGTTATTTGCTAGGTTTCGTCAGTTTAATACCATGGTAATATTGTCAGTTTGTCAAAACATTTTGTCAGTAAGCTTGTTTTAGCATTTTTAAATGTCATTTTTCATTCTCACATTTTTGGACAGTTCTCATTTTGTTATTTGGCTTTTTTCGTCAGATTTGATATCTGTAATATTGTCAGTTATTCAAAAAACTTTGTCAAATTGCGTGTTTTTAGCATTTCAAATGTCAGTTGCATTTCACAGTTCATTTTGTCAACTTGATAGGTTTTCCGACAGTTTGATTTTGAAGATGTCGATTGTACTTGATTTGTCAGGTTGTCTAGTTTTAGTCAGTTTCAATTGTAAGTTGTAATTTTGTCAGATTTTCATTTTCACGTTGACAGTTTCATTTGTTAAGTGCTGTTTTCGTCGGTTTGATATTGTAAATATTGTCAGTTTGTCAATAACATTTGTCAGTTTGCTTGTTAGTCCATTTCAAATTTTAAGTTTTTCATTTTTCACAGATCATTTTAGCAATTGCTAGTTAGTCAGTTTGATTTTGTAAGAATGTCAGAATGTCATTGCATTGAGTCAGGTGTTAGTTTACAGTCATTTTCATATGTAAAGTTATCATTTCGTCAGATTTTCATTTCCACAGTTTGATGATTCATTTGTAATTGCTTGTCTTCGTCAGTTGATATTGTAATATTGTCAGTTCTGTCTATAACATTTGCAGCTTGCCTTGTATATTCATTGTCAAATGTAAGTTTTTCATATTTCACAAGTTTCCTTTTGTCAATTTGTAGTTGTCTCAGTTGATTTGTAATATTGTCAGCTTGTCAAAAACATTTTGCCGTTTGATGCTTTAGTCATATTTTTTAAATTGTCCATTTTTCATTTTCACAGTTTTTCATTTCAACAGTTGACCAGTTTCATTTGTTATGTTGATGATTCGTCAGTTTGATATTGTAATATTGTAAGTTTGTAAATTGCATTTAGTCAGGTTGTAAAGTTTGATTCATATCTATTGTTAGTTTGTAATTGTCAGTTATCATTTTCACAGTTTGACAGTTTGATTTGTTAAATTTGCCCAATGTGTTCCCGTCAGTTTGATATGTAAGATTGTCAGTTTGTACTAACATTTTTCAGTTTGATTGTTTGTATTTTCACAATTGAAAGTTTCATTTTCACAGTTCTATTTTGTCAATGTGCTAGCTTTCGTCAGTTTGCTTTGGTAAGAATTCAAGATTGTCAATTGGCATTTGACAGGTTTGTTAGTTTAAAGTCATTTTCATATCGTTAGTTGTTATTTGTAAGTTATCATTCTCCAGTTTCGACAGTTTCATTTTGTTAATTTGCAGTTTGGTCAGTTTGATATTTAATATTGTCAGTTTGTCAATACAGTTTGTCAGTCTTCTGTTTTAAAGCCATTTCAAATTGTCAGTTTTCATTTCACAGTTTCATTTTGTCAATTTGCTAGTTTTCGTCAGTTTGATTATGTAAGAATGTCAGATGTCAAATGCTTTTGTCAGATTGTTATTTTAGTCATTTTCATATTGCAATTTGCATTTTGTCAGATTTCATTTTACAGTTTGGACAGTTTCATTTTGTTCAATTTTGCTCGTTCTAGCCAGTTTGATATGTAATATTTGTCAGTTTGTCAAATAACCATTTTGTCACGTATGCTTGGTTTAGTCATTTCAAAAGTGTTAGTTTTCATTTTCACTGTTTTCATTTTATAATTGCTAGTTTCGTCAGTTTGATTTTTTAAGAATGCAGTTCAATTGCATTTTGTCGGTTGTTAGTATAAGTCATTTTCATATTGTAAGTTAGTAATTTTGTCAGGTTTTAATTTCACTGTTTGCAGTTTCATTTTGTTAACTGCTAGGTTTCGTCAGTTGATATTATAATATTGTCCAGTATGTCAATAACCATTTGTGCAGTTGTTTTAGATTTTCAAATTGTCAGTTTTTTCATTTCACAGTTTCCATTTTGCAATTACTAGTTTCGACAGTTGATTTTGTAAAAGGGAATGTCCGATGTCACTTGCATTTTGTCAGGTTGTATTTTAGTCAATTTCATTATTGTAAGTTTGCTCATTTTGTCAGATTTTCATTTTCACAGTTTGACAGTTCCATTTTGTAATGGATTGTTTTCGCCATTTTGATATAGTAATATTGTCAGTTTGTCAAATAAAATTTTGTAAGTTTGCTTGTTTTAGTCATTTTCAAATTGTAAAGTTTGTCATTTCACAGTTTCATTTTGTCAATTTGCAGTTTCGTAGTTTGATTTTGTAAGAATGTCACGATGTCAATGCATTTAGCAGGTGGTAGTTTCAGTCATTTTCATATTGTAAGTTATCATTTTGTAAGATTTCATTTTCATCTCAGTTTGATAGATTCAGTGGTTAATTGCTGTTTTCGCAGTTTGATTATAGTAATATGTCAGTTTGTCTATTAAACATTTGCAGTTGCTTGTTTATATAGTCATTGTCAAATTGTAAGTTTTTCATTCACAGTTTTCATTTTGTCAATTTGCTAGTTTTCGTCAGTTTGATTTGTAAGAATGTCAGATTGTCAAATTGCATTTTTTCAGGTTGTTAGTGTTAGTCAATTATATTGCAGTTTAGTAATTTTTGTCAGTTTTTCAATTTTCAGTTTGGAAGTTCATTTTGTTAATTTGCTAGTTTCTCGTCAGTTGATATTGTTATATTGTCAGTTTTCAAAACAATTTTGTCAGTTTGATGTTTTAGTCATTTTCCAAATGTCAGGTTTCATTTTCACAGTTCATTTTGTCAATTTGCTAGTTTCGACAAGTTTGATTTTGTAAGAATGTCAGATTGTCAATGCATTTGCAGGTGGTTTAGTTTAGTCATTTTCAATTGTAAGTTTGAATTTGTCAGAGGTTTTTCATTTTTACTGTTTGACAGGTTTCATATAAATTAATTTGCTAGCTTCGTCAGTTTAAATTGAAATATAGTCAGCTTGTAACAACATTTTGTCAGTTTGCTTGTTTTAAGTCATTTTTAAATTGTCATTTTTTTCATTTTCACAGTTTTTCACTTTCACAGTGACCAGTTCATTGTATTTTGGCGTGTTTCGTCAGTTTTGATATTGTAATATTGTAAGTTTGGGCAATCGATTTAGTCAGGTTGTAAGTTTTATTCATTATCATAATGTTAGTTGTAATTTTTGTCAGTTTATCATTTCACAGTTCGACAGGATGATTTGTTAATTTGCAAAGGTTTACCGTCAGTTGATATTGTAATATTGTCAGTTTGTCACTAACATTTGTCAGTGCTTGTTTGTCATTTTCAAATGTAAGTTTTTTCATTTCCACGTTTTATTTTGCAATTTGTAGTTTTCGTCAGTTTGACTTTGTTAGAATATCAGCATGTCAATTGCATTTGTCAGGTTGTTAGTTTAAGTCATTGTTCATAATTGTTAGTATTGTTATTTTGTCAGTTATCATTTTCACAGTTTGGACTGTTTCATATTGTTAATTGGCGTTTTCGCCAGTTGATATTGTAATATTGTCAGTTTGTCAATAACATTTTGTAGTCTGCTTGTTTTAGTCATTTCAAATGTTAGTTTTCATTTTCAACAGTTTCATTTTGTCAATTTGCAGTTTTCGTCAGGTTGCGATTATCGTAAGAATGTAAGTTTGTCATTGCATTAGTCAGGTGTAAGTTTTGTAAGTTTTAGTCATTTTCAGATTGAAGTTTGTATTTGCATTTATCCATTTTCACAGTTTGACAGTTTGATTTCGTCAATTTGCTAGTTTTCGTCAGTTGGATTTTGTAAAGAATGTCAGATTGTCAATTGCATTTTGTCTGGTTGTTAGTTTAATCATTTCATATTGTAAGTTTGATATTTTGCAGTTTATCATTTTCACAGTTGACACTTTCATTTTATTAATTTTCTACGTTTTTGTCAGATTGATAATTGTAAGATTGTCAGTTTGTCAATAACAGTTTGTCAGTTTGTCTTGTTTAGTCATTTTAAATGTTCAGGTCTTCATTTTCAACAGTTTGCATTTGTCAATATGCAAGTTTTCGTCAGTTGATTTGTAAAGAATGTCAGATTGTCATTGAATTGCGCTCAGGTTGTTAGTTTTTAGTCATTTTTATATTATAAGTTGTGATTTGACAGTTTTTCAATTTTCCAGTTTGGAAGTTATCATTTTTGTTAATTAGCTAGTTTTCGTCAGTTTGTATTGTTATTATTGTCAGTTGTCAATAACATTTTGTCAGTTTGATGGATCTAGTCATTTTCAAATTGTAAGTTTTTCATTTTCACAGGTCATTTTGTCAAATTGCTAGTTTTCGACAGTCTTGATTTGTAAGAATGTCAGAGTGTCAATTACATTTTGTTCAGGTTATTAGTTTAGTCATTTTCATCATTGTAAGTTTGTTAATTTGTCAGTTTTTCATTTTCACTGTTTGACATTTCATTTTGTTTAATTTGCTAGGTTTTCGTCAGTTTAATATCTGTAATATTGGGTCAGTTTGTCAAAACATTGTAAGTAAGCTGTTTAGTCATTTTAAATTGTCATTTTTTCATTTTCACAGTTTGACAGTTCATTTGTTATTCTTTTTTTTCGTCAGTTGAATTGTAAAGATTGTCAGTTTTAGTCAAAAAACTTTTGTCAAAATTGCTTGTTTTAGTACATTTTCAAATGTCAGTTTTTCATTTCACAGTTTCATTTTGGTCAATTTGCTAGTTTTCGACAGTTTTTGATTTTGTAAGAATAGTCCGATTTTCACTTGCATTTTGTCAGGTTGTTAGTTTTAGTCATTTTTATATTGTAAGTTTGTAATTTTGTCAGATTTTCATTTTCACAGTTGACAGTTTCATTTTGTAATGTGCTTGTATTTCAGTCGGTTTGATATGTAATATTGTCAGTTTGTCAATAACATTTGTCAGTTTGCTTGTTTTAGTTCATTTCAAAATTTAAGTTTTAATTGTTCACAAGATCATTTTGTCAATTTGCTAGTTTCGTCAGTTTGATTTTGGAAAGAATGTCAGAATGTCAATGCATTTAGTAGGTGTTAGTTCAGTCATTTTCAATTGTAAAGTTATCATTTTGTCAGATTTTATTTCACAGTTTGATAGAGTCCATTTTCGTTAATTTGCGTGTCTTCGTCAGTTTGATATTGAATATTGTCAAGTTGTCTAGAACATTTGTCAGTTGCTTGTTCTAGGTCATTGTCAAAATTGTAAATTTTCATTTTAACAGTTTCATTTTGTCAATTGCAGTTTTTCGTCAGTTTGATTTTGTAAAAATATTGTCAGCTTGTCAATAAAATTTTGCAGTTTGCTTGTTTTTCGTCATTTTTAAATGATCATTTTTTTCATTTTTACAGTTTCATTTTCACAGTTTGACAGTTTCATTTTGTTAATTTGCTTTTTCGTTCAGTTTGATATTGTAATATTGTCAGTTTGTCAATAACATTTAGTCAGGTTGTAAGTTTTATCATTATCAATGTTAGTTGTAATTTTGTCAGTTTATCATTTTCACAGTTTGACAGTTTGATTTCGTCAATTTGCAGGTTCCGTCATTTTGATATGTAATATTGTCAGTTGTCACTAAACATTTTTCATGTTGTTGTTTTGTCATTTTCAAAATGAAAGTTTTGGCATTTTCACAGTTTTATTTGTCAATTTGCTAGTTTCGTCGTTTGATTTGTAAGAATGTAGAGATTGTTCAATTGCATTTTGACCGGTTGTTAGTTGAAGTCATTTTCATTATCCGTTAGTTTGTTATTTTGTAGTTTATCATGTTCACAGTTTGACAGTTTCATTTTGTTAATTTGTAGTTTTGGTCAGTTTTATATTTTAATAGGTCAGTTGGTCAATACAGTGTTGTAGTCTCTGTTTAAGTCATTTTCAAATGTCAGTTTTCATTTTCACAGTTTTCATTTGTCAATATTGCTAGTTTAGTCAGTTTGATTTTGTAAAGAAGGTCAGAGTGTCAATTGCACTTTTGTCAGGTTGTTAGTTTAGTCATTTCTATTGTCAATTGTCATTTTGTCAGATTTAATTTTTACAGTTTGACAGTGTCATTTTGTTAATTTGATCGTTTCGCAGTTGTGCTATTGTAATATTGTCAGGTTGTCAATAACATTTTGGTCAGGTCTGCTGTTTTAGCATTTTCAACTGTTTAGTTTTCATTTCACTGTTCATTTTAATTTGCTAGGTCAAGTTCAGTTGTTTTTTTAAAGAATGTCATGTTTGTCAATTTGCATCTTGCAGGTTTGTATAAGATTTTCATATTGTAGTTAGTAATTTTTGCAAGTTTTTAATTTTCACTGTTTGACAGTTCATTTTGTTAAACTTGCTAGGTTTCGTCAGTTTGATATTGTAATTTGTCAGTATGTCAATTAACATTTTGTAAGTTTTTTTAGTCATGTCAAAGGTCAGTTTTAATTTCACAGTTTCATTTGTCAATTGCTAGTTGCTAGACAGTTGATTTTTGTAAGAATGTCGATTGTACACTTGCATTTTTTTCATGGTTGTATATTAGTCATTCATATTGTAAGTCTGTTGTCATTTTGTCAGATTTTCATTTCACAGTTTGACAGTTTCATTTTTGTTAATGTGCTTGTTTTCGGTCAGTTTGATATTGTCCATATGTCAGCTTTGCAATAACATTTTGTCAGTTTGCTGTTTTAGTCATTTTCAAATTGTAAGTTTTTCATTTTCCACAGTTTCATTTTGTCAATGGCTAGTTTCGTCAGTTTGATTTTTGTAAAGAATGTCAGCTGTCAATTGCATTAGACTCAGGTGTTAGTTGCAGTCATTTTCATATTGTAAAGGTATCCATTTGTCAGATTTTCATTTCACAGTTTGATAGAGTCATTTTTTTAATTTGCTTGTTTTCGTCAGTCTGAATTGTAATATTGTCAAGTTTGTCTATAACATTTTGAGTTTGCTTGTTTAAGTCATTGTCAAATTGTAATGTTTTCATTTCACCAGTTTCCATTTTGTCAATTGCTAGTTTCGCAGTTTGATTTGAAGAATGTCAGATTGTCAATTGCATTTTTCAGGTTGTAGTTTTAGTAATTTTTTATATTTGCAAGTTTGTAATTTTGTCAGTTTTTCAATTTTTACAGTTTGGAAGTTTCACTTTGCAATTGATACGTTTTCGTCAAGTTTTGATATGCTATATTGTCAGTTTGTCAAAACATTTGCAAGTTTGCTTGTTAGTCATTTTCAAATTGTCGTTTTTCATTTTCACAGTTAATTTTGTCAATTTTGTAGTTTTCGACAGTTTGATTTTGTAAGGAATGCCAGATTGTCAATGCATTCGTCAGGTGTAGTTTTAGTCATTGTCATATTGTAAGTTGTAATTTTGTCAGTTTTTTCATTTTTACTGTTTGACAAGTTTCATTAATTAATATGCTAGGTTTTTCGTCAGTTAATATTGTATATTGTCAGCTTGTCCAATAACATTTTGTCAGTTCGCTTTTTAGTTATGTTTAAATTGTCATTTTTTCAGTTTCACAGTTTGTCATTTTCACAGTTGACCAGTTCCATTTTGTTATTTTGCTTGGTTCGTCAGTTTGATATGTAAATGGGTATGAGTTTGTCAATTGCATTTAGTCAGGTTGTAAGTTTATTCATTATCATATTGTATTTGAATTTGTCAGTTTATCATTTTCAACAGTTTGACAGTTGATTTTGTTAATTTGCAAGGCTTCCCGTTCAGTTTGATTATTGTAATATTGGTCAGTTGTGTCACTAACATTTTTCAGTTTGCTTGTTTGGGCATTTCAAATGTAAGTTTTCCATTGTCATCAGTTTTATTTTGTCAATTTTGCTAGTCTTAGTCAGTTTGATTTGTCAGAATGTCAGATTGTACAATTGCATTGACAGGTGTTAGTCTTAAGTCATTTCATATTGTTAGTTCGTTTTTTGGAAGTTATCATTTTCACAGTTTGACTTGTTTTCATTTGTTAATTTGCTCGTTTTCCTCCAGTTTGATATTGTAATATGTCAGTTTGTCATAACCATTTGTCGTATGCTTGTTTTGGCATTTTCCAAAGTGTAGTTTTTCATTTCCAGTTCATTTTGTCATTGCTAGTTTCGTCAGTTGATTATGGAAGAATTTAAAGTTGTCAATTGCATTAGTCAGTTTAAGTTTTTGTAAGTTTTAGTCATTTTCATATTGTAGTTCGTAATTTTGTCATTTTATATTTTCCACAGTTGAACAGTTTGATTCGTCAATTTGCTAGGTTTCGTCAGTTTGATTCTGAAGAATGTCAGATTGTCAATTTGCATATTTGTCGGTTGTTAGTGTAATAATTTTCATATTGTAAGTTTGATATTTGTCCGTTTATCATTTTCACCCAGTTGGACACTTTCACTTATTAATTTCTACGTTTTTTGTCACAGCACTTTGACTACTTTGTAATATTGTCAGTGCAATAACATTTTGTCAGTGTGCCTTGTTTAGGATTTTCAAATTGTCAGTTTTTCATTTTCACGTTTCATTTGTTCAATTGCCAGTTTTAGCAGTTGATTTTTGTAAGAAGGTTCAGATTGTCAATAGCCATTTTGGGCAGGTTGTTAGTTTTATCATTTTATCTTATAAGTTTGTGATTTGACAGTTTTTCAATTTTACAGTTTGGAAGTTTATTTGTTAACTGCTAGTTTTCGTCAGTTTGATATTTGTTATATTGTCAGTTTGTCCATAAATTTTGTCAGTTTGTTGTTTTAGCAATTTAAAAATTGTCAGTTTTTCATTTAACAGTGCATTTGCAATTGCTAGTTTCGACAATTTGATTTTTGTAAGGAATGTCAGATGTCAATTACATTTTTTCAGGTTATTAGTTTTAGTCATTTTCATATTGTAGTTTTGTAATTTGTCAGTTTTTCAGTTTCACGTTTGACCCGTCTCCTTTGTTAATTGCTAGGTTTTCGTCAGTTTTAATATGTTGAATATGTCAGTTGTCAATACCTTTGTCAGTAAGCTTGTTTAGCATTTTTAAATTGTCATTTTTTCAATTTCACAGTTTGGACAGTTTTCATCTGTTATTTGCTTTTTTTTCGTCAGTTGAATGTAATATGTCAGTTAGTCAAAAACTTTTTTGTCAAATGCTTGTTTTAGTAATTTTCAAATTGTCCAAAGTTTTTTTTTTTCTCATTTTCGCAGTTTCATTGTGTCAATTTGCTAGTTTTCGAAGTTTGATCTTGTAAGAACGTCCGATGTCACTGGCATTTTGTCAGGTGTTAGTTTTGTCATTCTCATATTGTAAGTTGGCCATTTTGTCAGATTTCATTTTCACAGTTTGGACAGGTTTCATTTTGTTAATGTGCTTGTTTTCGTCGGTTTTGATATGGTAATATTGTCAGTGTGTCAAAACATTTGTCAGTTTGCTATGTTTTAGTCATTTCAAAATTTAAGTTTTCTATTTTCACAGATTCATTTTGGTCACAAT